>VZTI01010900.1:1282200-1404722 GCA_013397865.1 Struthidea cinerea | reverse complement strand
AAAAAAAAGAGTTACAAATGGACAGGAGGACTTTAAGCTTGCTAATATGTCAGTGGGGAACATCACAAATTGTGACACAAGATAGAGTGAGAGGGTAAGCCATGTATTGTTTTCCCTGATGTTGTGGTATAATATAAACTTTTTACAAAAGTACCTCTCAGTCATACTGAAACAAACTGCTTTGCATCTTTTCCAATACAAAAGATGTGAATCCTCAAAATAGCTTTTCAGTAGGTTGTTTTAGCTGCAATTATATACTGTACTGCAGGAACTTCAACTTATCTCCCAGTGCCCGACAACGCATTTCCTTTAAAAAATCCTTTCCTTGGGTTAAACGGAAGTCACTAACCTTTGTTCATCCACAAATCTTCTAATCAGATCAAGGGCTGACCAAAAAAAAAAAAAAAACAACCCAAAACCAACCAAAACCAAAACAGGCAAAACTCAAAAAAATCACACAGCGGGCAGAGAAATTAAGTCCATAGGGAAACCTTGTTTGTCATCATCTGCCACTGTTCTGCCCACACTGATGGGAAATCATTTTGCACAGTTTCTCCTGCTATCTTTTGCCCTGTGGGAGAGATGACAGTGCTTTTCATCCTGTCTCCAAACTAGGAAAAATTGTGGTCAAATATTCACAACTGCCAACTTCAAAGCAATTTTTCCATGGCAACAGTACCTCAAAAGCCCGGAGTTGCAGAACTTGCCAATTAGCAACTCCAAAGGGGGCCATTAGCTCCTTCAAAAACATAACGGACACTGTTTTTAATCACCATTTGTTTCCAGCCTTACAGCAAGCACTTGACGAACAAGAACCATGCAAGTGCAAGGATGACTACTTAAAAAGGAGTTGATGTTGCATGAAAAGAACAACACACATCAAGCTACGTTTTTTAATAAATAAAGAACAATTATCCTCAGTAAATCATCACTTCTAGTTTGTTGTTGTTTAATTCAAGCAAGTGGTATTTTCTCAATATTGCCGGTGGTACACCATGCAGAACAGCCACCGAATTTGCCTTCAGTAGGAGTCCTTAGTTATTATTGCTGCTTGGGAATGAACAAGTACTATAAGCAAGGAGCATCGGCATAAATACGGACCTGTAGAATGGCCTGCCTAGCTGCCTAAGGCTTCTGTTCATAGAGAGAGAATGCACTGGAGAAAATAAAAATATAAGATAAGGAAAATACAGGAATAGGAATTTAGCTCCTTAGCTGGTAAAATCTTTCTGACTCCACTGAAGTCTATAGGAAGTTATGTCATTATTGGCCATGAAGCCTAAACATATTTCTTTAGGATTTTCATATATATAAAAAGGAAAACAAACATTTTTAATTTTTTAAAAAAACCCTTCTATATTTTCACTACCTCTTTTAAAGTAATTATTTCTTTATTCACCTAAATGATGTGCCATGTTCTTTAGAGGTCATATGTACTTCAGCAAGAAAAGAGAAACATAAACTTAACCCATTGATTTAAAAAGGATGTCATTTGTGAAGCCCAATTATAACAATTACCATTAACACTGTATCACAGCTAACTAATTTATCTCTTACCATTCTGTCATAAAATCCCAGTTATCCAGCTCATCTTGTGTTGCTGGAGATGTTCATGTCACTTTGACATCTGGTGCATTTGAAAGCTGTGCAATTTTTGAACATGTAACCAACTTAGGGACCTCTCCCCACAGCAGAGAGGCATTTGCTTTGATGCAAAATCGGGATCATTTTGGAAGAAATGAGGCACACATGATGTTACATGAAACCTGCCTGAATGTCTCTCTCACATGACACGACGTGGTCAGGGCATCTCAGGCTATGGTGCTGTGCAGTGCCTGTGCTGTTACTGCCACATGAGCCTGTAAAAAGCAGCCCAGACTCCTTGACAAGAGCAGGAGAGACGGCAGGGCCAGCTGAGCAAGCCCCTGAATCAGAACAGGAGTCTTGACAGGTCAGGAGAACAATGAGAGCAAAGATGGTGTTTAAGCAATTTAAAGATGATTTTCACACACACATATTGTCATCTGTCCAGTAAAAGCCTAAAGAACTCACAGCTGGTTTGTCAGAAATGGTGCTAATTGAAGTTTCTAGTACTCCTACCTGAATAACTCCAGTCCCTTAAAAATAGGTTTGGTGGTTCTGAAATACTGAGAACCAAATCCAAATAAATAATGCTCCTTTTATCATCATCTCTAAGTAAGCCAGGGAGTTTCATTTTGAGCACCTGTAAGATGTTATTTTGTTTGCTTGTGCTTGTTTAGAGTCCATATTAAAATCAGCTACATGTTTGTTGCTCACACACACACAGAGGCACACACACTCGGAAAGGAAGATAATGAAATTTCATGGCACTTCAGTTGGATAGACAGGGTGAATTTCCTTGTGTATTCCTAATTAGCATTTCACTGTTAGCTGCCTGGCTTCACAGAGGAAGAGATGTTATTGCTAGTCCAGACCACAGGTTTTTTTTAAATATGTTTCTTATGGGCAAAGCCTCATGATGTGCCCTTTTTCTGAAGCCGACATCTGGTACTGGAGTCAGCAGCTAGGAGTAGGGAAATGATGGAATCATAGCGACACATTGGCTGGAAATTGAAGTCGAGGGAAAAAAGAAAAAAGGGGAAACTTTTCTCTGCTGAAGATATAACACATATTTGACTGCTAAATGGATGCTTTTCACAGTGCCCTGGTTTAACTGCACTTTGTGATATTATGATTATGGGGCCTTGTCCATATAAAAGCAGGATGAAGACTAACTTGAGAGAAAGGTAGAAATTTCCTCACAAAGGCTTCCTCTTAAATGAAGTTCTTAAGTCATGTGAACTACTGTCTCTGAGAGAAGATTAAAGAAATGCTCAATAAAAGAGAAGAAATAGATCAGTTACCTTCTTCTCTTCACTTCTTCCTCCTCCTTTTATTTTGGTAAGCTCTTTTTGAAAGACCGGGTTGAAAAAGACAGCGTAATGAAATTCGTAAACAGAAAAAAAATACTATGTCGTCTCTTTTTTGACACATACAAGATGTTTTAAAAAGCAGCAGTCATGGAAAAAAACCTAACAACTCTTTGCAAAACCAAAAATGACAAATTAATAGAAGATAGGATATTTCTGTTGTTTTGTTGTTTTGTTTTTTTTTTTTTTTCTTTTTAGCACTACATGAAAACCCATACTAAAATTATTTTCCCAAAGGTGTGCTGCTGACCTTACCAGTGGTGGTTGTGGAAGCCTTCACAGCCCAGGTCTGTGTTGCCTCTGTAGATGTGTTTTATACATGATGTTGCTTGCTTTTCCTCTACTGTGGGAGTCCTTCATACCCCATGGGAGCCCTGGCAATATGAGTCCTGAATAACTGTGCACCAGCTGTCTCACAGACTTACAATATGTTGGTAGATAAGAAGAAATCTCTATTTACCACATTACCATCCTCTGCTGAGGTTTCTGCTGCAGAGACAACCCTGTCTTCCCTCACTAGGATACAGCAGAAACAAAAAGAGATACAAATATATTTTGAGAGTAGTAATTTTGCCAAATGTACCCCCTCCTCTCCCCAAAAAATTAGATCTATCTATGAACAGTGGCCATTTCAATACAGTCAGGCATGGATAGATGTGGGCCCTCTTCAGCTGTTCCTGGGAAAACAACTCCTGCCTTGAAACTTTTTGTCAATTCCTCTACGCTGAGGCTGACCCCTAACTAATGTGCCCTAACAGATTCAAGGTGCTTTGCCACTAAACACCTAAAGACTTGCTGGAACAGGACTAACAGTTAAGTGTGTCAAGTATCTCAAAGGAATGACCTAGGTCCAATCTCACGCATCTCCTTGTGTTTCCTTTCACAATGTCTGTTCAAGCCTTTTGTACAGACTGGAAGAGTTTCCCCCAGTGAAACAGGGAGCACACCCTGCTTGGGGGGTAGGACAGGCATCCATAATCTGGTCCCAGCTGAACCAGTTATCTGTTACCCACAGAGCCTTGATAAGGGTAATTACAATCCACTGGAAACCTCTCACATGGTCTTTCTATCATCACACCCACTGCTCTATCCAGAGAATATTCATTTGATACCCGTGGGATGATGTTACACAGCACTACTGCTTAACATCTATCACCACTAATTCTTTGAAAAAGAAACTGAACAGAAACAAAATTAGCATGCTCTTATCCCATATTTTTACCAGGACAAATGCATCCCAGGCCTCATGTTCTAGCCCTCTAGCCCCAACACATATGTAACAATCACCTAGCTGTACGCTATTCCAGTTTTCCCTCTGCCTGTTCCCAACAAATGAGTACATATGTGTTATATTTAGCAGTGTGCTGTTTTCTACTTGTGCCCTTACACCTTATGTCTTTTAACATGTGCTCTATTTGTAACATAACTTTATAGCAGATAGAACAAAAGCCAAATATTTCTAAACGATTCACATCACTCCTGAATTCCTTTGCTTTGAATTAATATCAGATTCAATCCCAGGACATTCTGAGCTCCCTCACATCCTTTTATTTCTCTTCAGACTCAGTGCCAATAATTCTATTAACCTTCTTGCAAGAGCTGTGTGAATTCACTATCACAGTCAGTACCTCTTGCACCAAGAATTTGAATTTCAATGTCACAATGTCATTAATATTGTGTCAGAAATACCCTTGCTAGTGACATTGTTACACATCAGAATTGAGACAAAAACACTTCCTGTAGGTGTATTCTTGACATGTGGTCTCTCAGAACAGTTTTTATTGGGCTTTTTTCCCCTTCCTTGCTTAGTTTTCCTCTTTCCATTGTGCTTATTTACTCAGTGACACTGTAAAAATAATGCAATGAAGACCCTCCATAGTGCTGTTGTAAAAGACCTCCAAAGCTGAGGCTTAGAAGCACTTTCCAAGTGATAATTCCATCACTGGAATTTAGAGCATATATGTTCCATGTTCAGGTTCTTGGAGTGGGGAAAGACAGAGTGTTTCCAGACTGTTAAGGGCTCACAGAATTCAGCTACCTCACAGTGTGAAAGGAAGTCACACTTACCCTCCTTGGCAGCCTGTTTGTGCCTTAAAAAGGGCTTTTATTCTAAGGATAATGGCTTTAAGATATCCATTTTTATTGTTCCAGTCTTTTAGCACTTCAAACTCAAACTCTCATGTATCACTTACAAGGGTTTTGTTGGGTTCATTCTTGCATTCAGAATGCTCTGAAATTTCTCCTGGAAGCTTTCTCTCTGCAGTCCTTCCCCTTCTTACCCTCTAATTTCTTCTAGTCTTCAACAACCACTCCATGCCTTCATTCCTTTCAGGAAACAAATGGAGATTTCTAGCTTGCAAATCATCTGTCACTCAATTCCTTCTTCCTTAAATTCATGACTTCACAAAGTCCTTCTTCCACTCTCTCTGTTAGTGTAGTCTCTTCAAATTCACTTGCTACTGATGTCTCCTTTTAAAATTGATTTTCTATGGATTTTCCTTTTTCTTCCTTTTTTTTTTTGTTAATTACATTTTCCCTTCTCAATGCCACGCAGTTGTGTCTTGTCAGTATTCTTAATTACTGCACACACACACATAATCCTGTATGCACTGAGAGATTGCTAACCTCCCTTTTTTGGACTGTTACTTTTGAAAGAGGCAGGTATTTAAATTATTTCCTTGAGTAGTTGTAGTGGTTTAAACTTTAGATTCTAGTACATACTTTTTTGTGGGACAAGAATTAGGAGAAAGCAAAGCAGGCACAACTTACAGACTATTAATGAGTTTATTAACAGATTCAAAACACAGAAGGAAAAAAACCTGCTGTGGTGTAGTACATTTCTTCCATGAATTTCACAGTTCTTTTACACTGCAAGCCATAGATCATCACATGGGGTTATTAAGGATGAATTATGTTGCCCTGAACACGAAGGTTTTTTCTTGCCCCCAGTCTCTTAAAAGCTTTTCTCTTTCTTTGCTTTTAAGCAGCCCGGCATGGGCACCTTTACAGCCTTCATGGGCCACACATGAATGTCCATTCCCCCATGTACTTCAAATGGTTTAAAGAAAGCACCGTTTGATGTTACAGTTCTTTACCACGGCATGATAGAGATATTTTAAACTGCGCGCGGGTAACGCGGCACTGCCCTTTCTTCTCCTCCGAAGCCATCTTAGCTCCGTCCCACGTGACGTGACTCACTGTCTCTCTCTGGCTCCAAAACCACCAGAACACCGCTTGGCTCCACGGTGGAGAGAGACCTCAGCTCTCTCTCTCTGCGCTGCTGCTGCACGGCATCCTCTTCAGTTCGGAGCAAAATGCACTGGCTGCAGGCAGGAGGCTCCCTCTGGCTCTCGCTGACTCAGCGTGGTGTGATAGCGTGGTGAGGAGAGGGTCCTGCCGGTCCCAAAAAGCCACTCAGACGGCTTCAGCCACATCTGCGGCTCCGGGATAGCTCCCCTCTAACGACCCAGGGTCTGTACTGTGGCGCTGGGAGAAGGGGAGGGGGGACAGAGACCCCGGCCTGGCCTGGTGGGGCCCGGAGGCTCTGAGGCCACTTCCCCCCCCCACCTTTTTGGCAGGCCAGCTGGAAAGGAAGGCCCCCAAATCCCGCCTTCCCGCGCAGTTTAAATATGGAAATTTAGAGAAGCGTTATTGGTCTAAAAGATTGCCTGTCAATTCAGGGTCAACCCACTACAGTAGTTTCCCCTTTTAGCATAGCTAAATGCACTCAACTACATCTGTATGTAACTGCAAAGGTCTATACCAGATGGTTTTTAAGAGAGTAGTGTTTTTATCTTACTTATCTATCTTATTTGTACTACATACATCTCACTTCTTCCATGTGATGTAGATAAAAATGTGAAAAATGCAAGTAGTGTCAGTAATAATAAACTCGGCTCCACAGGGTAAACTCTGTCATACATCCTTCACACCTGGATGGTACAACAGCAGAACATTGTCTCAACTATTCATATCACTGATGTTGAAAAATAAGCTGTATTTTCCCAGTTCTCTATTTCTTTTGAAACACAATTTCTATTTTTATAATATCACTATCATTTGAACATGTATTTTTCGAAGACCAGCAGGTGATTCAAAGCTAAAAGTATTTCTCCCTCACCATTTGTCACACATTATCCCAGCACTTGTAATTTCACCCACCTTAATCACACACCTTAAAGCAAAAATTCCATCTTCACTGTGTCAGAGCTCATTATCAACTGCTTTCTGATGGCCTCATACACTGCTGCAGTCAATACTTGCTCTTGAAACCATGTCAATTGAACAAGATCAGAAAATCCTACAATAAAATTATTATGTGCAGCTGTGAAAAAAAATATACTTATTTCCAAGTGAATGTTCTAACGCAGATTTCTAAGGGGCCTGCCTTGACTTGTATTTATTAATGACATTTTTTTTTTGTTGTCATTGTCTGCTGTTAAGAAATACATAAATAGAAATATAAGAAGAAATAAGTAAATACAAGAAATATATAAATACATTGCTGATACACTGTCTAATTCCTGAGATTGGATTACAAATATATCAGTGACAGCAGCACTACAATGTACATGAGACTCACCGAATCACAGAATATTTTGAGCTGGAAGGGACCCACAGTGATCATCAAGTCCAACTCTTAAGTGAGTGGCCAACACAGGGATTGAACCCCACAACCTTGGTCTGTTTAGCAAAAGGATCTGACCATCTGAGCTAAAGTGTCACTTAAACTGCCTAAATTAAAACTGGAAGAAATAGAAGTGGAATTTGGATGACCTGAAATATATTCATATTGCTATATTATATTGAAAAGCCAAAGACAGACAGCTACAAGAAAATTTGCATATTGATAAAGTATTATATGATATTTCTACAGGATTATTGCAGCATTTTGTGGCTGGTTTTTTCCATAGCTATCAGTATAATATTCCAAGCATCTAAGCATTTCTGGAGCGGAGTTTCCACCAATTTTCTTTATAAAAATGTCCCAAAGGATTTTGCAGTAAATGAAAATTTCATCATATACCCTTCACCATCTGTGGTAGCAACAGCAGCACTGCATCATTACTATGGATTACAAAAAAGATAAAGAGAAATAAAAAAATTTTGAGAAAATACAGGGTGAGCTATGTTTTTGGGTTTATTTTGAGAATAGTACTAAAACTTCAAATGGCCATGCTGATTGCATCACGCTGATTGCTTTTCATGGCTTATGTCCCTCCCCTGGCTAGCATTTCATGGGTGCAAAGCAGAATTACTTTAGTTGCATTCACTCCAGTATGAGTGGATGAATCCAGGAGGAAGAATTGAGTCTGTTTTGCAGAATTTTCCTGGAAATCTATAGAAACATATAATAATTTACATTGCAGGGGTTGTCTGACCACCTTCTGGTCAAACCCTCCTTCGTGGTTACAAAGGTGAGGACATGTACACATTCCAGGCTGTGGGACTGGAGTGTGAATCAGAGCAGTGAAATGCTCCAGTATTAAACAGCTGTCCTTTGGAGCTGAACTGTGAAAATATTACATTGGTAGAAAAGGCCTGCTGGAGATGAGGAGAACAGGAGTGCTTTTAGCCAGCATCTTTTAGGGAAGAAAGAAAAAAAAGAATGTGACACTATTCATTCAATCGACACCTGGCACATGTTATTGTTCTGCTGGCTCGATTTGCCACTACAGGCTGAAAAATTCATCAGTCATCTTACAGAGATATCACATTGGTTTTAACTCTGATTGTGACAGCTTAATTTTAGTTTGCAAAGATGATGATATTTGTCCTTTCACATTTTGCCTGCTTATTTTTTCAGACTGATTTTGAATCTGTTTCTTTCGCTAATTGGAACAGGGAAAAGTAAAATGACTGAATTATAAAATTTTTCTCTTCCAGGTTTGAATTTATCCTTTGTCCAAGAATGAAGAAGATAACAATTTAAACACACACACATATATATACATATATACACATATATTCTTTGACTCTTGGCTACTCGATGAAGCTGAACTCCTCCCCTACCTTTTTTTTTTTTGCAATTATAGTTCCTGACCACTGAAGGTTTGCGCTGAATCTGTTGACTGTGAACAACACAAGACAGTCTGTATAGATCTTTCCAGCTCATCAGATTTCCTACCCCTAAACATTCGTGCATATTAAGATCTAGGGGGAAAATATGTAGTGAGAAGTTGAGGGTGTGGGACTACTGACAAGCCAGAGCCTTCCCCGATTCTTTTTATGAAATGGAAACAGGATTTATCTATATTCACCTACCTCTTCCTGATATGTGATTGACTTTCCATAGCCTCAGGGACTGGTTGCAAGCATGAGATAGTAATGGTTNCCACATACCCTTCTAAGTTTACCATGAATGAATGTGTGTACCATTTAATTAAAAAAAAAAAAAAAAAAAAAAAAAAACAAAACAAAAAAAAAAACCTGATTTAAAGAAATAGGCTAATTCTGTCTTCTTAAACCTCTAAAGTCGAGGTCTAATCTCTTGCTGTATGATTTTATTTGTTTGGTTTTCTGAACCTCAATGGAATAAAGTAGACTAATTTCAAAAGGAAGAAACAAACAGCTAAAAGAAGGGATAGTCCAGAAGATATAGCATCACAAAGAAAGGGGAAAAAAATCCACCCCCAGAGCTATTACCTAGCAAAATCCTTTCTATTTGAAAGATTTTGAACTATAAATTGTATAATATTTGTTACGAACCAGCACAGTTAATTTCCTTTTTTTTTCTATGCTGTTATCCTTCTCACTGCTGTGCTGGAGAGTCAGCTGACCCTGATTTTCCCACCTCCGTGTCATGCCCTTCTAGTGAAACTGCACTAGGTTGAAACACATTTTTGCCTTCACTCGCTATTCCTACTGGAAATCTCCAGCACCTGCAGGCAGGGGTATTCGCAGGTACAAGGCAGTTCTTTCCCTGACACGTGCTGAACCTGAAGGATGTGTAATGAAAAGCGTTAATATTCTGCTCGTGACAGAGAGTCCCTGGCAGTGACCTTCAGAAGGTGCAAACATGTAACTCCCTGGTATTACACGGCTCCCCCGGGACCACGCTGCCCAGAGCAGGTAAATTGCAACAGAGCTCGCCGAGCTGTTTTACCTCAAACTGCATCCTTGCAAGATCTTAGCTCTGGAGACCCACTGCCCTCTTCCCAGGAAACCTAATGGTCACTGTGCAAACCCCATGGGATGTAGCTGAAATATCGCTCTGCAACGACATGTTGCTGTGGTACTTGCTGCTTTCCTTCTACCCCCTGAAAAATTCTGAATCACCTGAGAATGCTGGGGATCACTGAGACTCAAGCTCTTCATGCTGTGAGATCTGCAATTTTTCATAGGGCTGGCAGGGAGAGCACTTTCATGGACCAAATCTTGTCCTGGGGTCTCATACTTTGCTGAGGATCTGGCTGCATCCTGTAAACTATATTGTGCTAATGCAAATAGAAGTCTCTGGGAAAGTTCACTCCATGTTATATGACCTATAAATTGTTACATTACAGATCCTTATCTGTCTGAAAGCCATTAAGACTTTACCTTGTAAAATACACTTAACATTTCCCAGAGATTCCCTGGACTGGGTAGGTCAGGCATATGAATTTGATGTGTAACATTCTACTTGCTTAACATCAATTTTTTTTCATTGCAATAGTTGTTTTAGAGAGAGACATTTACTCACTTTGTGTACTTTAGAGTATTTTTAGGATAGAGTACAAATGCTTTAATCCATTTGCTTTTGGAATGCAAACTTACTGAACATAATTCATGTATTAATGAATCTACAATTGTGCAGTTAGTGCTCGACTGAATTGAAACAGATGGAACCAACAGATTTAATATAATTGGCAGTATAAGAGTTTCTGATTCAAAATGAATTAACACATGAAGACAAATCCTTAATTTAGGTTCCCAAAGTTTTACTTCCTGTCTTATTTAATAAAGTCTTTTTGGGGGCCAGTATGATGTTGGGAGAGAAGCACAAAGTCCACGCATTTTGCACTTTGGAAACCTGAGCAAGTAGCTTCACACACCTGTGCAGTCCTCCGTGGGACCAGTGCTGTGCTCCATGCAATGACAGACATCTTTAGTAGAGAACAGGAGAGACAAAAGACTAATTATGACTTTGAAGATTGAAATTTGCTTCAGAAATGTTCAGCCACACAGAATAAACTATCATCTACATCTCTATATAACCATAATAAAGCGTGCAATAGTTCCAAGAGAGAGACAGCATGCCGTACAGTACAAGAGCAGTTTTTCATTTAGATGTATGCACTTAAAAGACCCAGAATAAAAAGTGAGAGCCAAAATCTGAGTGGAAGAAAATTGTTCCAGGAAGCCCCAGGGTTCCAAATATGGCTGTGGAAGACAGCCAGAGAAACCTCATTTCAAATATGCGCAGATACAGGAAAGGGGCTGGCTAGGGTCTCACTGAAAAATAGAAGAAAGAGAAAGAAAAAATCACAGAAAGAGCATTTTCAAATGCAGGAGTTTCAGCACTGCCTACATTTTGAAGAACAAAGGAGTCACAAGGAGATTTACACAAAGGCCAGGATGTCCTTAGGGAAATCTCAGTGAAGGAAAACCATGGCACCTGGTAGTGAAGCTTATTCTGCATATTAAATGAGGTCATGAAAAAGCAGTTTTGTCAGTGATCAAAGGCTCTCTGGAGAACTCAAGAAAAAACATCAAAATGAGGGAGCAGAGCTACTGTCCAGACCAACTATAATGCTAGTAAAAATACTTTACTGTTCCACAGCAGAGGTCAAATGTTTTGTTGCTCAAAACTAAAGCAAAGTCCTAGGACAACAACTGACCAGTAGCAGATTCCTCTTTGTAGAAATGAATAATGACATAAAAAAATTCCAGCTAACTTCATCCTTAAAGAGAGAAGATAATGGAAGTGAAAAAAGCTAGTGTTCATTGGCATAGGTGAGGTTATATAATCTGGAGAATAATTTTTTTTAAAAATCCAGCAACTCAGAATCTTCAGTTTAGCTTATGAGACAAAATATATGTCCTGTGAATGGCACTTTTTTAGATAGACCAACTCTGTTTATTGGATATGGGTATGTATAAAGGTATATTTATTTTTATACACATATGTGTGTGTATAAGTGCATATATATATGTATATATATATATGAATGATATATATAGGAAGAATTTCTTGAAAATCAAGTCAAAAATTCCACAGAACTGGTTACAGAAAGACAAGTACACACAGCCTCAAGGAGACCTGCTACTTCTAAACTTTGAAGTGTAGTGTACATAATCAATGTTTCAGGACAGTGGAGGCATACCATATGTAAAAAGAAAAATCAAAGCATTTAGGATAATGGTAGGAAATCAGAAGGTAATTCTAAGAATGGAACCATGGCCATAGAGAAAAACTGAATTTTTTATCACTATGGAAGCTTTTAAAGAAGTTACTGTGACAAAGTCCTAGATGGTGTATTTAAAGTTTTCAAATATAATTAAAATTCGATAAATATTCAGCACATCCCTTGAAAAGATGAGGTAGTGACTGTTTTAGTCAACTGATGGGTTATCAGTCAGAAAGTCTGTGATCGTCCTGTCTATGCTCTTCCCTGTTTCTGTGCCAATTAAAGTGATTTGCAGCTGTGATGAGGTTAGACATACCTATGATTCTGAGGATAGCATGGAATTTTTCGCGTGCTAATCATAGAATAGGAAGCTCTCTTTATCACCTTTCACCTTAGTTTAAATAAATAAATAAATAAATTTTACTCTTCATAAGGCTTTACCTGAATAATGAAAAAAATAATGTGACTAATGAGACCACATCTCATTAGGGGTAAGTTCACCCCTCAGGGCAAAACCCCAAAATAATTGTTGCAGCATAAAATACAGAAGTTGTAAGAAAGGTATTCTTGCATCCTCTTTCTGTGGAATTATTCATAATTTCCTTTTTATTTGTGAAGAAATTGAAACAGAAGATCCACACTGTCTTTCAGAGGAGATTTCAGCAGTGAGTCAGAGGAATTCAGCTTTGTCTTTAACACAGCCCTTCTCTAGCAGTGTTCTGAACATGCTATTACAACATGATTTCTGTTGCTCTGTCAGATGAGAAAATTGGGAGACTCCTATGAAGCCAGAACCAGAAAGAAGAGAAGATAAAAAGGGAATGAAGCCATAAGAACAAGTCAGGACAGGAACCTGACTACACAGAGTGATTTGGGACAGATTTGGCTGCGTCCCATTAATAGTATCTTCCTGCCAGAGGTTTCCTCCCAGCTGAGCAGGGTGCCCCTGGAGCTGGAGTCACTCAAGGTAGCACATGGGATGCACAGTGAAGCAAATATCCAAACCCCTCCAAAATTAACTGATTCTCACTGCTTTCAGCTTGTAAAAGTGATATTCAAGATACTCTAGATATTTAAGATGAACCACTGACACCGTGCTCCACATGATCTTACCGTTATTAACAAGTGATGTGTGCAAAACACCAGCCAATCACGGCACTATGCTGGGAAAAAAGGATTTCAACAGTATTGGACCTATTTAAATTCCGACTGGCACAGGAGGCATCTGTTCCTCTTACGAGCAACCAGTTATCTCTGCCTGCATCCCACAGAGACATCCATGGTGGAAGAGCTCTTTTTTGGACAGCGTTTTGTACCCTCGGACTGAGAGGAGGACACACGCAGTTTTCAAATAATCCTAGCGCCATGCAGCATGTGAGCTCCTTATTAGAACTGCTGCAGAAGCAGCACCCTCTTGGATCCCCAAAGACGTTTTTATTTATGAGTTGTTTGCGCTCATACAGATTAAAAGCTGGAAAAGGTTTAGGTTATAAAGGCTACATTAGTGGCATTGGATACTATTTTTAATTGGGAAAACATTACATCTGAAACAGTACAAAACTATTTTTGCTTAGTTCTTGCAATAAAAAATTAATTAGGAAAACATTTTTTAGTAAGGTTTGGGGTTTTTTCAGTGTCTTGGACCACAGTACGACAAGAAATCTAAAAAGCTTCTCTGTCTCTCAAAATTTCACTTAAATGAGCATCTAATTGGAGGAATAGAAGCTCAGAAATTTGAACTAGCCATGACCAGCTCTGGACAGGGTACCATGCGACTGTAACTATTTGAATTATGTTTAGTTTGATGATGTTTTCTTTCTGCTAATTTTGTCTTTGGCAAAATAACAATAACGCTGACAACCTAGTGTCCATTATCAGACACAACCTGTGAGCTCCCAGTACTGAGCAATCCCTACAAGGATGAGTGCATACCTCTGACTACCAAAGAAATCTACAAGAGGATAAAAAGGGATAGCATGTCCTGGAGATATACAGCAGTTTAACCCAGGAAAGTTAGCCTGTTATTGATTTCCTGAGAAGTAAGATACATTTATGTCATGGAAATTGCAGAATAAAGGATGAGAAATTTGAAGTCGTATTTACATTTTCCAGTCTGAAGATTAAATCAATCAAGGGTTTCATTACTTTCAAAATTATTTTATCCACATCTTCGCTTGCATTCCCCATAGATAAAAAAAATCAAGACCTCAATTCATGTGTCCTGCTTTCACAAGGAAAAGATCAGATGGCAAAGCTGAATGTTATGTTTTATTACATGTGAAAGACTCTTTGCTAATCCCATCTGATAATAACTGAACAAGTTATTAATCATGAAGTTTTGCCATCTTGCTGAATATACCACTGGAGCTTATCTCTAAGTTCTTGTTTTACCCTAAATTATATTATGCATGTATTAAGTTCTTGGAGCCAGTGTTTTCTATCTGTTTTCTATCTATCTCATTTTGTTCTTTGTTCAGAGCAGTGTAATTACTTGAATGGTTTAATATAATTGCATCCTAAATGCATAATATTAGGCTTCATTCATATTATTGCAGCTCCTGGCATCTTCTTAATTAACTGAATAAAAACAAGTAAAGATATTATTCTATAGTAAATGCCCAACACAACAGTTTCCTAATAGTGCAGAAATCACACATTCTTTCTTAGTACAATGGTTCCATTACTCCAAGGGGCATCAGTTTAGACCCCTGACACACCATCTATACATTTTGACCTTATGTGATTATCCAGTTAGTTCACTGCATACAAAAGATAGCAAAAAATACTTCTTATGTTTCCCACATACAAAGAGAGCATAATTTACAAAAAACCAGATAATTCATGGCTTCAAAGTCCTACCAAAGCTGTGAGAGAATAAGTTAAAAGAGGCAGATTAAATAAACCGTGCAGCTGTTGCTGTTGGACCAAGAATTCCTTTTTCTCACATGAATGGCTTTATCACAGACTCTGGAGACATGTAGCTCTCTCTGGCTCTCCAGGAGGCTTTCTACTTCATCTGACCCATTTAAATCATAAGGAAATTTCCCAATCACTAAACAAGAGAATATATATTTTTTTTTCTATAAAAATGTTTTATAAAATATGGAACAACATCAAAAGGAAAGACAAAGAATGGGATTTTGCAATGCCTAATAGCCTGACCACTAAAAGGCTTTGATGAGAGCAATGGATGCAAGACTCATCAAGTAGGGGAAGATATTGAAGCAGGGTATTGCAGATCCAAGATGAGCAAATTAAATAGACTTCAGAATTCCCTTTGCCTGCATTTTATGCCAAAGTTGAAAATAACATCAAAATAGTTACTCTCAAAACCAAAAACAATCTTTGAATTTAAACTACAGAAAAAGCCTCACCATTTTAACTTAGAGTTAAAATCATTTGGATGCTAATTCCAACTGCTTTTCTCTTTTCTACTGTTTGGACAGCCCTCCCCAATGGGCAGTTCCATAGATTTAAGTATCATCCTACAGAATCACCCTGTGATAACCTCCATGAAGAATGAGTATAACACAGTAAGAGAAATATTTTTACTTCTACTGTGTAAATTCTAGAATTATATTTAACTGTAGAGAATGTTAATTCAAATTTAACTGTAAATCATTAATTTTAAAGTAATACTGCTTTTATGTTTGTAATTGTCCCATTCCGAGGATACATTGTCTTGCACTTCAGAGTGAAACAGCCACATCACACCTGTTCTAGAGTTGAATGTTCAATTTCTTTACTGCAGCAGCACATTATTATAGGGGTTTTCCTAGTAGGGCAAGCTAGTTTGTATATAATCATGGGCAAGAGCTTGTAGATATGTTTTTGTTAGCTCTCTGTGTCATTTTTGTCAGGATAACTCTCCTTGACGGTCATGGCTACTAGGAGGAGGGCACTAATAGACATGATCACAGTTCAGTTTACATTATAAAAGTTACTTTTTCACAGGTACTACCTCTGGCAAGACAAATGTTCTTGGTGCAGCCCCACTGATGACTTACTAAACAACTACAGTGAAAATTAACTCTTCAAGCCTCAATAATGAATATATGAATATAGTTGCTGTGTCCAGACACCCTTATATAAAAACATAACTTGTTCATTTATTTTTCAGCCTTAGCTATTGCATTTATGTATTTCTTCCATAGTTATCAATAAATCCAAAGTCAGGGTATTCTTTGGTTTGCATCTAACCATGACAGGAGTGGTGGAAGAGAAATCAGCAGGTATATCAAGGAAGGGATCAAATATTTTACAGACTAAGAGCTGACATTCCCATCTCCAGGAGCAGTAGTAGTGAGTCTATAACATCCTTTCGGACACAAAATGTGAGCTACGGTTGCATTCTGTCACTTCACTTCAGCTGTCAGGATATTATCCTATAAGGTTTATCACTCTTGCAAACACATTATCTGCAAGTCAGTGTGGCTTTTTCAACAGCCTGTCCACAGCAGGAAACAAAATTATTTGCCAGCCCACTGTCACAGGGGATGCAAATAAAAGGACATGTAAACTGTGTCTGTTTCCCCATGAGAAAAGGTCTTTGAAGCAGACAGGCGGTGCAAAGAATATTATTAAAGAGTATGAATCAACAGGTTGTTGTATAGGCTGCTTACCCTCCAAAGCTGTGAGTGACTGTGTCCTCCTTATCAGCAAACATTTACCATGGACTTAACATGACCCAGGCCCAGCAGACAGAGTTTGTTCAGTTGTTTCTTCTCAATAATTGTGATTAACTGTTCTAACACCTGAACAGAAACTGAAATTTTGCTGAATCTTGCTTACTTTTAGTTCAGAACTCCCTGCACTACTTCTAATTTGTTTTCGCCTGTTCTCCTTTTTTCATTATTTTTAGATAAACTATAATGTTAAGACCACTGAAGAAAGAATCTTTAAAAAATCACATCATTAAGACTATTCAGGTATTCATGGAGTACTGAAATATGGATAATGACTTCAGCATGTCAGTAAAATGATCATCTGTCCCCAATTAATATTGATATATTGCAGTTGTGAAAGCTTTTAATGATCACATTACTAGGAAATTATTGCTGCTCATATAATTTGTCCTTATAATCATGTATTTATCATAGATACAAAAGACAAGTTCCCCAAGAGGACTATTAAAGCCCATATTCTGCTGATTCTTAATTGGTAGAGAAGACAGTCTTTACACTTATGTGGGAACAACTGTCTTTTTGTCAACACAAGTGTCTCTTTTTAATTACAGTCTATACATGCTACACATACCATATGTTTTATGGGCATGGGATGCAACAGCATTTCTGAAAAATATCTGCATGGGGTGGAATAGATAACCAGTTAGGCAAGAATCAGCCTAAATAACTTTCTGAAATTGTCCTTAGAGGGAAAAGTGATGAACTAAAAATATTAATAGGTTTTTTTTTTCTCAGCCCAATTTGGGGACCAGTTCTGTATGAGGCTATTCAATCACACGTCAGTTCTGTAGCTCACAGCCGCAGTGACTGCATCCCAAAATAATGCCACAGGTATTTGAATGGTGTCTTCAATAGCTTTCAGACCACTGAATTTTATAGGCCTGAAGATTAAATGAAGACACCGTGACTATTCACTAAATCTCACTCTGCAAAATTAGTTCCCTTGTCTCATATAATTGCCTGCCTGTCTCCATAAATAGATTGCAACTGAGTGTTGTATCTTCCATCTAGTTATATCTGTAAACTAATCATATACCTGGCCACTTGGTATACTTTTTATTATGATTAAAAATCCTGGAGTCCCGATGTTATAATTTGTTGGCTATGTAATTTAGAGAGTTATCCAAGGGATCCTTTTCACCTGCAATTACAAAACATGTCAGACTTGAGGCCTACTAAACATGAAACTCAGTGTGTTTGTTCCTGCACTCCCAGGGCAGGCATAGCCGTCAGTCTCAGAGGGTATTTTGTTTATAGGGACTACAGTGTTACACACAACTATAAACCAAGAACTTTGAATCATGAAGCCAATGCTGAAGCTGCCCTTTTCTTTTGGTTGACTGGTATAAGAAAATTTACTGATTAAATTCTGCTAAGATGGGCCCAGTGATGTTGATGGCTGCTCTAATTAGTAAACTAACATGAAGAGAATGCAGTTCTCTATCAAATTTTCTAACTCTGAAACTCCCCTTGGACGCACACTCACCATGACACACCAGGATTTTTCTTAGAGAGGAGGAAGCAAATTCTTTCAGTGTGAACCTGCAAAGTGGATTAAGGCTGCTGTTTGCAGAGAGATACACACACATGCGAGGGAGAAACTTGGCAGTGCTCAGCAAGGGATGCTCCTCTTTGGCACATCACAGTGGGTTAGTATCACAGCGCTGCAGCTTGGAAAGGCAGGACGAGACAGAGCTCTCACTGCTCTGCCTGGGATTATTGGCAGGTGCCCGTCGTCAGCAGTTGCCAGAAATTGGCCCCACATGAACCAGCAGTGACAAGAAGTCTCCAGTTCTGCTTTATTAGCTATGGATGACAAGCCAAATTACGGCCTCTCCCTACCCCTGATATTATTGTCCAGGCAGTGCTGGATAATGAGGCTGTACATACCTTGCTCCTCAAGGTCTCTCGTGAAATCACCAACTCTCCCTTAACTCTCATAAAGATTGTTTGGAAGATTGACTGGATCTTTTTTGCCTTGGGTTCTGTGTTTTTATTATACAATGCACAATTTTTTTTTTTTTAATATAGTCCTTTATTATAAATTTTTTTTTTTCTATTACTATGTTTTTCCTTGGGGATGTTTTTTGTGTTTACCTCTAATTGTGTGTCTAGATTCCCTCAGGGAACTTCAGTGGGCTCTCTAATACAACATGTGTCCAGCTTTATAAACTAAGATTTCAGGCCTGTTCTCTACTGCACTTCTACCCAGAATAAGTTAGTTATATGTAATTTTACTCCCACATACAGAATAATTGCCAACTATCATCTTTTTCTCTCCTTCAAAAATGGTCAGCATTATTTTTTGAGTATTTTGGGTTTGGTTTTTTTCATAAAGATAAAACATACATGTCCTGACAGAAATTGCAATTATTCTTCGCAAGAGAAGCAAAACAGCTGACAGCCCAGTAAACCCCAATGAAATCACTTAAAGTTCAGCAGAAACCTAGCCCAATTATCATTCTAAGGCAAATTATAATTTCAAGGTGAAATGCTTAAATGATGCCTGAAGCTGGAGAATAGATTTTACCTTCCAAGTGGAAGTATGAAAATATTCCTATGCATTTTAAAGTACATTTTGTTGAATAAAATCATATATTTTCCCCTTTCTTTTTTACCTCTTTCTGTCAAAACCAACCAACCAACCAAACACAAATCAACCAAAACAAACAAACCAACCAAAACTAAACAACCCCCCAAAAAAACCCCAAACAAAACTGTACTGAAAACAGTCTATCTCCTTTGACTAAAAATTAAAATTTAGTCCCCAGAAAATTTTCAATAAAATCAATAAAACAAAGAAGTTCTACAAAGAAGAAGTACAAAATAGAGGAAAAACAACGTGGCATTATATTACTCTCCACAGTAGGACAATCAGAATGCTTGTTCCTCTAGAAGGATGCTAATTTTGAGGATCTGAAACCAAGACCATCATTCCCAGACTTATCAAAAACATGTTCTTACCCTCTAGTCACAGCACAGCCCAGGTCATCTGCTCTCAACCTTTCCTGCTGACACGATCATCCCACATAAATACTTAAATTCCCAGGTGAGAATCTCGGTCGCAAGGTTAAGGAGTCATGCTGACCTCTTTGCTCATGGGCTCAATTAACACTAGCAGTATTGGGTATTACGACCCATCTCCAGTAGGAAATGTTGCAGCTGTTTGAATTCTAAATACTCTGAAGTCTCCTTCTTGTGACAGTCTTCTGAGGGCAAGAGATCTTGGGTCAAATCCTTGATCTGAATAAGGTTTTGCTTTCTCCCTCTGCATGGGCTTTTTCAGAGACTTTGCTTCTGCTGCACAGTCTAGGATGAAGTTTTCCTATTGCTTCTTGTTGGAGCTGGCAAATGTGCTAAGCAAGCGCTGTGTTACAGGGGCAGCTTGAGGATGACTTGAGTCAAAGTCTGGTACACTCTCTGTACAGCAAGAATCTGATCTTTAGGCAGTGGATGCTCCAACTGTAAATTTCACAAGATTTTTTTTAATGTGTCAGGAGATACAGGGCTCTGACAGCCAACACTCGCTCAGAACCTGTCTCCTCTATGGGCCTTACCGCTGTATTCTGCACAAATTTCTTCCAAGAGAATACATAGCCCAGATGTTGTAAACACGTTCTGAATTCACCTCTGATGTAGCAAAGAAAACTTAATTCATCACAGAGAGAAGTGGAGGCAGTGTAAAGGTGGGTGTGAGGAGACAATCCTCTCCTTGGTGTCCATAATATCCCGTGGAAGGGGTGCCATGTGTGGAGAGGCTGTGTCAGCTTCAAGTCACCACAGAAGAGTATTTCAAATGCACTTAAATGAGCTGATATTTGGGGCAGAACCATCAGGAAGGAACAGACAAAGAGGTATTCGTTGTCCACAGTGCCTGTACTTGTGACATTAATTACAATTTTTGTGTCTTTCCTCCTTTATGGAGGCCAGGAATAAATTGGCTGGGCTTATTAGCTACATTTAATGAAAACTGTGTTTCTTCCTTTGTTTTTTTCTTTTATTCCCCCTGCCCTGCTCTTCTCTTGCCATGTGTTGCATCTATGTTCTCAGAGATCTAGGAAAAGAATATAGTCATCTCTTTTGTTCCCTGTGGCACAGCAATGCGGGGATCTAAGTTCTACTGATCTCAGCACTAAAGACATCACTATGTTTCCTGAGTCAGGTGGCTCACTAGCTGGATTTCACATAAGAGACAAATAAATGGAGAGAAAAAAACAGTAGTGAGAAATGTTTTCTCCTCTGTGTGGCTGGAGACACAGCTTGACATCACTTTAACAACTGCAGAGTTGACAGGAGCTGCACAATTTGAATTCATAGCCTTGGTTTTCCTACGGTCCAGGATACACTGCATTAAAAGTTTTTCCCTTAAAAGTATTTCTCTTTGTCTTAGAACCTTTCTGTCCCCCTGAAGTGTCTGTAGATACTAAGTAGCTTTTAACTGCATTAAAAAGGCAAATGAGTAAAATGATGCAAGGATTTCATTTTTTTGTTTTAATGAAAGAAATGGGAAAATATCTCCTATAGCTGTCCCGACAGGCTGCATGCCGGTTTCAGCTAGATTTGATTTAAGGCAGACAAGTTATAAACCCTGAAAAATGGGGTTTGTAATGGAAACAACTGACCCTGAACTTCAATGTCATGTGCACAATGCTATAATAGCTGATACTTGGCACTCACTTTCCATCTCTCACTTCAGTCAGCAGACAAAAAAAAAAAGTGCTGCTCATTTATTAGCTTTTAGGTTAGGCTGCCCATGCATGGGCATTCAATTCCTCTTTTCTTTCTGGCTGCTGTATAACCTGCGTCTGAGACTTGGATCAGAAAGATGCCAAGCTTGACTTTGCTCCTTCTAAAGTCAAGGTGGCTGCATGCAAGGCTGCCAGTTTGCACACAGAGACTTCCATGGGTTTGGTCGACATTAAGCAATTTGTTTCCCAGGCCTTATTCAACACTTCTTAAAAAAGAAAGCACTGGGTAAAGAAATATTACAGCAATATTGCTCGATACCCAGGTGGGGTAAGAACCAAGATGCTTCAATGAGAAACAGCAATATCCCAGAAGGATTTTCCTAGCTGGAATTGCCTGGGGAAAAACCCTGTAACTGTCAGTTTGTCCTGCCTTTCCAGTTCTTGGGTTATGGGTGGCTACCTAATAAGCACCTAAGAAGAGACGATTTTCTTTCTATCATATCAGGATATTGAAATCGATGGGGGAAAAATGTCCTATTATAAAACAATTTTTTTCCTTTGATTTGGTAAAAAAAAGAATTTGGAAGTTTTGAGATTTTATCATCTGAAAATAATTTTAAGTTAGTCTAAATTATAGCAAAAAATATATTTATTGTTCCCAAGGAACACAGAAATTTTACCAGAGAAGCAGGTAGCTGAGAAATATTTGTTTTCAAAAGCTGGCTTTAAGCCAATAGTTTTTCTGCCCAAGAAATGAAATCTTTGGGACAAAGTGTCAAAAAAAATCCCACAAAAACCCCCAAGAAAACAAAACCCTAAAATATTTTCACTTTCAATGGGACAAATCAGACTTGGGCTGGAAGACTTGGGCTATGTGCCAAGCTGAGCCATGCCAAGCATGTGTAATACCAATACCGTGTCAGGATTTTACAGAGCTCAGGTTTTTTTGAGAAGCCAGCAGCTTTCAGACTTCTGAGGAAGTCACAGCAGGTCACACCTATTCACTGGTGCAGCTTTACTGGCTTCATCTGGTTCAGGCCCTCATGGCATCAACAGGATCCTATGAGAGCTGTATATGTCCTAGGGGACACATATTGCATTTGATGATGATTTGAGGAACCAAACCGCAAATGTTCTGATAAACCACCTGTTTTGACCTTATATTTTTGTTAAAAAAAAGTTACTTGGCATATGAATCTATGGAAAGTATGGATAATAGAGATACATAAGGGAAGCTTGTATTAAGCCTGTTTCAGAACAGGCAACACAAATAAAGTCTTAACACTGGCTTTTATAATTTAAGAGTTATCTGTAGTTCTGTGCACTTGGAGAAGATCTGTTTTTAGTCAGAGAGGTAATGCTAATTTCCAAATACAGCCTCAGAGCAGTCCGTCTCATTTGGGAGTTGACCTTTTCCCAACTGATATCAGAAAAAAACTCTGTTATCTCCATACATTTATATACAAATGCTGAAAATCTCTTGGCCTCTATAGCCGTTAAATTGTGATCTCTTCATGTCCGTGCTATCATTTTTCACATGAAGTCCATGCTTGACCCAATGACATTGCATAAAGAAAAAAAGAAAAAGCTTATGTCTCATCCTCAACAACCCAACTTTAAACATTTATCTCCAGTGCACATTTGAAAAATTAAATGTTCCTTCCTGTAAAGCAGAGGAATTAATAGCAGTTATGTTTAAATGTTGCTTATGTTGTTTAACAGGCAGTCTTTGCTACTGTCAAGTTAATGAGAATGCCAATCAAGGAGGAATACTGCAATATTAAGACATGCAAATGAGACATTAGCATACTGAAATTGCTGTCGTCTTTACATCCTGAGACACGGTGCCAATCTGTGAGAACTTTTTTCAGGAAATGGCTGGATTTCAATGGAAAAGACAAACTTAAGTGATTACTAATTCACAGTATTTGTTGCTTCCATGACAGCTGAGGGTAGAAAGCAAAACCAGAACATGCTCAAGCATAACTTTATTTTGTCTAATCTGCACCAAAAGCACAGTTCATGACATCTTGAACAGACTGGGATTCTAACCAAGTAATAATTAAATTGGAAAAAACTACCCAGTGATCCCTGAAAGCCATGAATTACAGAAATAGCTCTGGTGGAGCCCTGGACTTGACGGACATTGTGCAAACACTTTTAACTCGAAAATTCTTTCTCCAGGCTCTGCACAGAAATATTTATAGTACTGTCATATAATAATTAACTGTCGAAGATAAGTTTTCCCTGTTGAGCAGTAATTATGATGCCTCATCTGCATCCTGCTGCATTGAACTTATGTTTTTTTTTAATGTAGAGACCTATTCTGGTTGGGTTTTTTAGGGGAATGGAAGAGGGTTCCTGACAGGAAGGAATGGGAAGTGTGTGACTACTCTGAAGACCTCTCTGGCTTTATGCTCTGTAGAAAAGTAACCTTTTGCTCCAAAGGGTCTGATATACATCAGTTGCAAAGCTTCCTCTTCCCAGAAGTTCAGCACTTGTTGAGGCTCTGGTTTACATCTTCAGAGCATCAGTATCCACAATATATCTGTGAAATACTATACAACTATTTTTTACTTGGCCCAACCTTTCTTGGGAAAATATTTTACATTCCAGATAATTCAAATCTGGGGAGTTTTCTGAGTGTTTGTTTTATTCTGGATTGAAAAATAAGAAGTTACTCTCTTTTTTATCTGCATTTTCACCTTGAAAATCAGTTTCTGTTCCTGATCTATTCACAATTGTTTAAGGAGAATGATTTATTTTAGTGCCACCTGAGTTCAGAATGATTCATGCTCTAATAATTGCCAAAAGGTATCCTGATGACTGTCCTATTACTTTAAAGAGTTTCATTATTATAAAAATTATTATTTTAGTATGGTCTCAAATGTAAGATGCCTAAGGCATATGCCACGTACACATTGTATGCATTTAATTCTTTGACATAAATTTTAATTTAACAGCATTATAACGTTCCTTGCCTTGCCCACACAGTGTTCTCCTACACTTCTGTTTTAATATAACGGGAATTTTAGGAGTAATTTAATTTTCCTGCAATATTGACGAAGAAAGAATGCTAAATCCCTCAATGCATTCCTTTCTTTACCTTTGGAAAATAATTTTTAAAAAGGCACATTATAATATATATTTTATGTTTCTGTCTGCATTTCTGGTCTCAACAATATAGAAAAAGAGGTTTCTTCTGTGCTTTCAAAAAAATTTGAGTCAGTAACTTGAAACATGGAAAGAATCAGAATGGTTGCAGGGCCTCTTCTGTAAAGAGAGGGAGAGTGTCCTTGGAATTTTTTTGCGCTTAGTGCAGCAAAAATTTAGTTTATTTATAATAATGATGAATATATATTGGTAATTTATAATATATTTTCAGTACAACCTGAGTTAATTTAAGTTCTTCCCTCTTCCTTCATTGTACTGGGGAGGATAAAACTTTACCATAACATTTTAGTAGGATACTGCTTGGGTATTTGTGGATTGTTTTTCTTTTTAGCATTGAAAGCAAGCAAAGCGTGGCTCAAGCTGCAATTGTTCAAAAACCAATAAGGAATGTGCCAAATAAACACACAATAGAGAGAGAGGCTGAAATTCTTAGCCTCTCTCCTCGTGCTGCGGCACTGAGAAATAACTGGTAGCACTTGGCTTTCCTGCTCTGTCCTTTGCCCTTGCCCCAGTGGAGGCTCTCCCCAGGCCACAGCAGGTCCAGGTCCCCACATCTGCCCAGCCCCTTGGCCCCAGCTCCTTTGGAAGCCCAGTTGAGATGTATTTCCCCAACACTGGGAATCTGACTGATTGCCTGCTCTGAAAGACTAAAAGCCAGTTATTCCCACTGGGCCAAACTGGCTGCAGTAAAGCTTTCTCCTCTCCTTTAAAACAATGGGAGGCCCCTCTGAACTGAAGAAAACCGAAGTTTAGCATCTCGCCATGAAAGTGAACTGTAGGAGGTGGCACGACTCCAGTGCATATTAACAGTAAAATTGCAGACCCACAGAGGTAATAAACTCCCTTTGTTTGACCTTTTGGCTTTCACAGGAATGTCTCCCACATTATTGCCTGAATTCCCTGGGGCAGCACGGGTGATGCCTTGATGTAGATCTTTGCCCTGGTGCCTGTAGAAGTGCCTGTTAAATGACCAGTGAGTGAGACGGTGGGTTTATGTTAACCTCATTGTGTGTCAAATTAATACAGTCAGATCTTAAAACTCGTTGTCTGGTTTGTCTGCTATTCTGCCATGCTTCCTGAGCAGTCCAAACCCTGTTTCAAGTCCTGCAGGCATCTCACTGCCAGTGAGCTTCCTCCTGACACCGAAACTGCTTGTTTCCATAAATCAGTGGTGACTTGGAAAGCCACAGAGGCCATAACAGAGTTCATTTACAGTGTCTTTTCTGATGTAAAATATCTATTTTATGCTGTCTATTTTGATGTTTCTTTAATGTAGTATGTATTTATTAACTTTTGGGTTTGGTTGTTTTTTGGTTTTGTTTGGGATTTTTTTGGTGTTGTTTTTTGGTTTTAACTGATGTTTCTGAGATTATTTGAGGGATGACCCTACTTAGGCTGTGTGTATCCTTAATAGGAGACAGATTTTTAATAGCAAAATTTTCTCTATTCTGAACTTTGCTAGAGATGTGTGGAGCTTATGGGACACTGTGGCAATCTCTGTCTGAGTTAAAATTTTGGTTCAGCCACACCAAAACCCCAGGGACAGACCCCAAGGAAGGGCTTTAGGAACAGGTACATATTTTGGCATTGCAAAATGGTTTGGTAAGGATGCACTAGAGACAGATAAGTTTTGGGAAGAGAAATTCAACATCAAGAATACAAGGAAAACTCAAGTAAGTATCTGTAAAATACCACGAGTTTCATCAGGAAGGGATTGCATCTGCTGAGGTAAGTTCAGAGACCGGATACGTGGGAAGAAAAAAAACATTTGAGCTGAAACAAAATGCCCCAAGCCTGACAGTTTTGAAGAGGCATTTGGACAATGTCCTTAATAACATGCTTTAAGTTTTTTGTCCGCTTTGAAGTGTCAGGCAGTTGGACTGGATGACCATTAGGTGACCATCATAGGTCACTGCCAGCTGAAATAGTCTTCTATTCTTTTCTGCTCTGTGCTATTCTATAGCAGATGGGAGAAAGGAGAAAAGACAGTTTTACTTTTGATCCTGATGGAGGTATTGCAGGCACAATTTTCTTTCCATTACTTCATTTAGCCAAGGGAAACTCATCCTCCCTGCTTGGGAGTAGTAGAGGGCAGGACACAGCCCCAGTGTCCCAGAGAAGGTTGTGACAGCTCTTCACCAGTTCTTGCTGAGCTGAGGTGAACTGAGGGTTAGCAGCAGCAGAGCTCTCCATCCTGAAGGATGAAACAATGCCTGTGGCTGGAAGTTCACAGGCTTTCCAAAAGAGTTGGAATGATCCGAAATTGTCATTAACAGGGGTGGGGATATTGGCTTATGTAACAAGGGAAGAAGATCACCAGAGCATTAATCCATTAATCTGTACTCTGGGAACCAAGATTAAAATTGGTCATCAGTTACTTAGCAGCTACTTCCACATACTGATCATTTGTGTTTATCTATATACGTACTGGATTTTCTTAGAAATTTCTGAAGCCTTTTCAATTTTTTGTCAAGAGTTTAATATTGTTCTTGTTCAGAAATTCCTTCTTTAATAATTTGATCAATTGATATTTTGTTGATTTCCATCACTCCTTGTCTAATTTTTTAGTTTTTTAAAATAGTTTCCAGCTATTTTCAGTGAACTTTAAAACAATCCAACACAGAATAAAAAAAAAATTTAAAATGAAGGATTTCAGTAGTAAGAAGCCTAAAAGTGATGGCTTTAAAAGAGGGAAAAATGCTAGCATAGATTTTTTTCTTTGATTTCCATCACTGTGGAAAAAAAAATGATGAATGTTTTTGAGCCAATAGGAATTTAAATAATAAGGTGATGGCGGACTGCTATGGGAAAAGGAAAGCATGCTTAGAATCTTGTTCTTAATTCCACAGTCTGCAGTGGATACACACAATCTGTGATGCATTAGTAAAGTAAACATATATTCTTTAAATAAGACATGATGCTTCAGTAAATGGAAGAAAATTTCTATAACAAAAGCTGAGGACTTGAATCTGATTCAAGCAATTGCAACCACAGCAGAGGGAAGGAGGAGAGGCTTCATTCCACTGACAGTTTTTGGAAGCTTTCCGTCTTTGGAGCAAATGGGAAGACAGAAAACCTCTGCAGCATCCCCAGAACAGATGGATAGTCTCTGATTAAACTTGAACTGGATGAGTGATACTTTTCAGGGATTTCAGGTAGTCCCTTTTTAAGTGTTCCTAGTTTTGTCTTCAGGTGGGGTGTTGGCCTGTGTTTTGTTTCACAGAGGCAATAATTGGCTTTTTTTTCATAACATTTTGAAGCTCTAGTTCTACCCACATCAATTCACATTAATCCAATGGAAATATTTTCTTTGCATTTTCTGGATGCAGAAGAAGAAACTGCACATGACTGGGAAAGTACAGGACCATCTCATAATTTCCATCTGTATTTCTTTGATGTGCATGGATGTAGTTGTGAGATGGTCCTTTTGAGAAACACAAATTGAGAGTCAGACTTTGGCAAATACACTTTCCTAATGCTTCCTTCCCTGTTACCTACTTCATTCTTTCTCCCAGCTACACTTTGGAAGGCTCTAGCAATAAAAAATAAATATAGAATTTAATGGTAACAACCCTATCTTTGGAGCAGCTTTTCTCGTTCAAAGACTAAAGTTGCTGCTCTGTGCAGCAACTATGGAGAAGTACCAAGAACTTTCACACAAAATGGTCAGATAGGTAGAGTTTATTCTCTTTACATCCCTTCATCTAATGTGAGCAGTCTGCATGCCTTTGTATAGATATCCATAAAAACAGCAGCGGCCTGAAGAAAAGGTAAATAAAATTCAGAACTGAGAAAATTCTAGATTTCAGTTTTCCAGCGCAAACTCACATTAAGTCATTTTGTGAGCCTTAAGAGGCAGGTTTTAGTTTGATGCCTACCTTGCATATTATTCCCTGCGTTTCCCCATGTCTGCGCAGAAGACAAACCCGTGCTGGGACTGCGAGTTGCCTAGTTCCTTGCTGACAGCAGAAGAATGAGTCTTGTCTGCCATTCCAGATGCTGAGGGAAAGCGTCCTACAGTGTACACATTTTCTGCTTATTTGTCTCATATCCATCCACCCACTCTCATTGCAAGCTCTATTTCTTCTGTGGGATCTCACTCTTTAGCGTCCTGTTTCTCCAATATTTCTTATGCCCCTTCATAATCAGCTGGCTGTAGTCTCAAGGTCTCAGTTATCTACATCAGGGAGTTCCTCTCAGTGCCGCAGCCATCTCACTTTGACCTGGTCTAGATCCACACTCTGCAATCCCCTATTTCCACATCCTAGTCTCTTACCAGATTTGTCCAGCCTTCTGCTTCTTATTTTTCCATCCAGTACCTCCCCAGTAAAGGGACTTCACCCTCACAGCTGAAAAATCTCCAATACAGTTTTTAATATCTCACCCCATAAATACCAGGTCATGACTGTGCCAGTCATCCTTTATTATCCTTCTCTCAGCTTCTTCTCACAAACCCTACAGCCTTTTCCATTCTCACTTCCAGTTAACTGCTATTTTCTTCCTTTGCATGATCTACTTCCTCTCTCTTTTTTTTTCATTTTTAATAATCACTCTCCATCATCCTGCAGTCACTTTCCTGCCTGCCACAAGGAATGGATCACTCAGAGAACAGAAGATACAAATGAGAACCTAAACATCTGCCTTCCATAGCTCACAACGCACTTGACTGGCCCGGAAAATTACAGTTTGGACAACGAATCTCTGTATGAGACAGTGGAAAATATTTGCTCTTCTGCATCACTATTCAGCATTTTTTATGCTACTAACAGCATGGAAAGGAAAACTTGTGCAATTTTTCTAGAGAGAAGGAAAAATAAGAGTGCTGAAATCCTGCTACACCACACCTGCTGATCCATCCTGCATTTAATTTTCTTTCTATTCATGCTCTCCTTGCCAGCAGGGAAGGCTAAATAATGTCAATGTCTTCTCAGTCATCCTTATCACAAATGATCATTCTGTGTGGCCTATGTTAATCATTCTCACCCGTCTCCCACTCTCACTATTAGATTAATAGTTGCCAATTATGCATACTCTCCCCTGCACAGCTATTGTTTACACATTCCCTAATTCTCTTCATTAGACCAGTGAATGGGCATCATTATGGTTATAAGCTATCCATCCATTTTCTCAAGGACAGTGAGAAATGTAGTACAGCCAGAGTTGGGCTTCATGATAGCACCTAGGACTAATAAAAAAGAAACTTAGGCTTTACAGAGCCTCATCACATCCAGTGGGAACATCAATCTCGTGCTCCTGGTGTGTGTTCAATATGCAAATTCATTGCAGTTTTAGAAATTGTAGATGCACAGAAAGAGAAGAGGTGCCTGCTGCTGCCTTGATCCCCACCACTTGCCTTTTTAATGGGGAAAAAATGTGAATGATAATAACTTTGCTTTTGAGCCTGTAATAGCTAAGGCAGATGAGTGGTGGCAAGGTGCTCAATATTTCTCTCACTATTTTTGAGAAAAGCTGGAGGCTAAAGGTGATAGAAAGGACACACAAGGGACACGTTGTTTATTTACTGAGATGAGCAATCTGAAAAGTCAATTAGACTTCAGCTAAAAATTTTAGTGAGTTTTAAGGAGCACTTCTTTATAAAATGAAAGAATTACTTCTGTTTTCTTACTGGTCCTTTAAGTAAATCACTCTGGTCACCTGCTCTATAATGTGACTCTGTTAAAGGTGTCTAACTTCTTCTGTTTTTTTCTCTTGACTTAAGAAAAGAGTAATTTTCTTATTTCTAAAAAATGCAAGTATGACTTGTCAAAGATAAAGAATAAGCAAAGCTTTGTTCTACAAGCAAAGCTTTCAGAAGGGATCTATTCTAATAACTAAAAGCCAAAAATTTTGTTCAGTATCTCATTTATTAAAAAGACAGCAACAACAAACATTTGGTTTGTATTTCTCATTAGCAGATTTTCTCAAATAAAAATAAGGAGGCATATTGAACAATTAGTTAGAAATGCAAATCTCTCCATAATTACAATCCAAAATTTATTTACAAATAAGATGGCTTGCCCAGTCCAGGGAAAAAGGCGAAATACTTTGTAATTAATTATTTTTCATCTGAAGCTCCCATCTGACCAACATTTACAATCATAATCTACTTGATAAATGAAACAGCACGCAATAATCCTTTTACAAAATGGGAAGAAACTTAACTTTTTATGGTACTAAATTAGTACCTTTTAAAAGTCATCCATGTTTTATACTTAAGAAGAATATTGATCCGTTAACCCTATGATCTATTCAGTTTTTATTCCTTAAAGAGTTTCCAGTGTCTGCTCACATTTCCTATCCAAATAATAGCAGTGGCCTGTATGTTTCCCCAGTGAGCCAACTCCACCATGGAGCATTTCTGTGGTTTGACTCCTGGGAGCCTCTGCAGAACAGACATTAATCCTGGAGTTTTAAGTTACTGGTAATTTTAGCAGCAACTTGTGTGTGAAGTAGAAGAATTGTGGTGCAGTGGACAAAACACATGTAAACTACTGTTAGGAAACCACTATTCCAGAGAAATTATTTTGACAGACTATAACTATCCCTCCAGACAGGGTCATATAGAGAGTGGCCAGCTGTGTGCCTGAGACTTGAAATTTGCATACCTGACCAATTATTTCTTGAATTTCTGCTGTTCTAGGCTGTCTTAGCCTCATTCATTTGTAGTTCAAACACATTTCTTTCCTCCCGTGCCTCATTACCCTGCATATACAGACTTACAGTTTGTGCTTCTGTGGCACTTTGTCTCTCAGTGTTAGGGTTTCCATGCTTATCTTCCATGACTGCAAAGGCTGCATTTGGCACTTCTCAGTAAGTGCAAAACCTTGAGTGATTCACTGAAGCTGGACTACTTTGGGGACAAAAAAGAAATTAAAATAAAATGACAAGGGAATAAAATGGTTAGGGTACGTTCTGTGCCATCTATTGTGATTAAAATCTGGTCCGCACAAAGTGGTTCATTACTTCTCTTGTGATGCCCGATCTAGACTTTCATTTAGACAAGATGCACAAGGGTGGATCCCCACCAAATCTCAGCCTGCAGATCTCTTCTATTCATGGAGGCAAAGACAGCTGAAGGACAAAGTGAGATGTCACAACACAAAACAAGTAATCGATCTGAAGCAGTAGACTACTCATGTTTTTATTGAAATGAAAGTAGAACATGCAAACAAATTCACACTTATAGACTTATCTAATGCCAAACACGCTTGACATGCTTGACATAAAAGTGCTTCATTCTGTGATCAAATAGCTTGCATTGAATCTGAGATATGTGCAAAAAGATGTGCTGGAGACAAAGGATTCAAAAAGCGTGGAAACAAAATATCTTATAAATTACCTTCTAATTCAAGAAGCAATAAGTACTGGCCAATTAAAGGTGCTGCCTGTGGTAGAATTGTGAATTAATATATGTGATAATATTTTGATAAATATGCTCTTACTCTTTTCAGTTTATTTGGGTTAGAAGAAACTCAACTTGCAGCTGAATAAGGATGTCATTCAAAAAAGGAATGCTGTCTTGACTATAAATCCAGTCCTTCTGTTATGAAATGACAAATTATGTTGTAATTGTCTTAAAAGTATCTTGTGGCCTTTTAGCATTTCTCTCTGAAATTATGCATTCCATCCAAGCAATTCCAGTGGAAATCTATATCCAGATATTACAGCTACAGGCTCCCATTTAAATGTTATTTGGGGCAACGAGATCCACAGGGTTAATTAAGAAAGCATTATATAGTCCACTACTAAGGGATGGCCTAATGACTCCAGGCCGTAGGGGACAGAACCAGTTACACAAATATAGGACCTGAGAGGATGGTTAATGGGGGCGGCAATAAAGTGAGAGCAGAAAAATTTTACTACCCACTGATGGTCAATAGCTTTCTTAACACAACATCTGTGACAGCCTGGATGGCTGTGATCGTCAGCAGTCACCCTGAGTTCAGAAGCTGCCTGAGTAAGAGCTCCAGAAATATTTTTACTCTAAAGCAAATAAGTCACTTTGGACTTCAGTCTGTGAGAAAGTGCCTCTCTTCTGTAAAAATTGTTGAATCAAATAATTCAGTTCAAATTATTTTTACAGAGGGGATGGGGTAAATGAAATTGTGCTGATTTAATGATCTGAGTATTTGATTTACTAATGCCACACCTGGACTGGAAGCAGGTTTTAAGACCATTCTTATAGCTTGAACAGTTGATGTTGAGCTTCAAGAGAATCACTTAAGAACTAATTTTTTTTTTTTTAATTTTATGTGAAAAACATGAGCACTCAAATATGGAAGACTTAACTTTGATAGAAAATGAACCGGCAGCAATTTCACATAAATTCATTTTGAAAATATGAAAATACTAAGCCAGGGAAACATTGAAAATATGTTTTCATCTGAAATAATTACAATCAGTGGCTTTTTAATCCCATAAGATCTGAAATTTATCAGGATTATATTTCTTGTATTCAAGAAGTTAGGGGTGTTCTAGTGCTTCTCCTTACCTACTCCCTGCCCTGCCCACTTATTTGTTTCTTATGTACTACCATTAAAAAAAAACAAAAAAAAAACCAAAAAAAAACAAACAACAAAAACTGTTTTTGGGGCTGATTTATTATTTATTTTACCTATACTTAATCGACTTCCAGGCAGGAATCAGATGTCTGCATTATTGTCAATGTCAAACGAGTGGGATTTCCCTCTCCAGCATCCCCCTATTAAAGTTGTGACCATTGTGATCCCTCTGCAGCTCAGCTTTTGGGATTATCTTGTGAAGAACTGAAAGGTTAAAGGGAACCTTTGCCTTTTACCTTTCACATCTGCAAAGTTCAGCCAAAAGCAAACAGAACTTGACAGAAAAAAATGTTCAAATTTTACCAGCTCTCCTGCTGAATTCCTGAGAGGTGGTAAAGGGTGTAAACATTTCCACAGCATTAAAAATAACAATGAAGCCCTGATCTTGATTTTTAAATGATGGAGTAATGCATTTGACAGGCATAGAAGGGTCTAAATGACATCTAAATTTACCATTATCTTCTACACTGAAAACACGTGCTGACTGCCGCAGTGACATCGGCACTGAGGCCTTCTGCAGAAGCAACTGGAGTCAAAATGTTTGCCAGTATCTGGTACCTGATCTTACACCTACTGAAATTAGAAGGAACATTGTAACTTATTTTTGGAAGCTGGCTATTGCTTTTGGTTAAGTCTAAAGATAGTCGAATGAGGTAGACATCCTTTAAACCTGTCTCCTAATGAGTGAAGCGAAAAACTGAAAGGCAAAGTTGGAAAGATCAAAATAATCCTATTTCTTTCAGTTAATTCCAGCACAATATTAGGCTTCCAAAGATGCAAGGTTATCTACTTTATACCAGTAAATTCCCCAATTTATTCATTTTTTGGCTTCCATGACTCTCCTGTAATACATGAAGGAAATCTTAAAGATTCCTACAGTTTCACTGCAAATATAAAAGCAATCTTTTCTGCATGTTAAATATGTCGTAAATAAATTAGACAGTTTACATCATCTGCATGATCGCCATGGCCACTTCAGCCAACCCAGGGAGCACCTTACTGAACCGTGATCAAGTCTGTATCACTGTATTTTGTATTTCACTCCATGAATTTTACTGGTAAGGCAAAATTTGATGGAAAGTCCCAAAGCCCAGGCACAAAGTGAAGCTCACAGTCAGAAAGCGTAGTCTGAATCTCCTTGAAATCAGTGAAAGACCCTTTTAGAGATCACTGAGTGTGACCATTGACCTATTACCCAGTGATCCCAAATAACAAACAGACCCATTTAAGGAATCCCATAGCCAGAGATGTCCTTGGATGGCTGGAAGCAGCACAGTTCCATTGGTGCAGTGCTCCACCCCAGATAAATACATCTCTTTGCCCTGGCTACCTAATTCTGCCTGCTCTTGCAAAGGTTCAGGTAATCCTGTCTTAATGCCTTCCAGCCTTTGGGTTGGCTTATTCACAGGTCACTTCAGTAGCCCTGGCTTGCATGAAAACCTTCTATTTTGATGTTTCTTTCCTGGAGCAGCAGCTCAAAAATTCTTTCACAGGCTCGTTCACAACAATTCAGCATCAAAGTAACAGCAGCAAAATACAAATGTACATATTTCCTCAGGCATCACTTACAAATTCTGTAACTGAAAAGTTGATATATCATTTTTTTTTTTGGCCTTTCACATTCCAGCCCAAATGCCAGCTTGGACATCTTATGAAGAAAACTGCAATCCCAGGGCACCACGGCAGTAGGAACAATTCATGCCTGACCCTGGCTGTATTTCTTGTCGTTATAACGTTTTGGTGGGTGCAGCTGTTGAAGTTCTTGCACCAGAGGCACATTCTGCCTTCTGTACTTGTGATTTGTGTTTGTGACACAGCTGCTGGCAGGCTGGAGGATGGCACACCCCGGGTTTGCACACAGATGATCCAGACAATATGTAAGGAATAGAGACAGACAGAAAATATTGCACCAAGCAGAAATAACATAAACATTCAGCAGCTGTGAGTTCGCCATACCCATTCTTTGGGTTGAAGAGGGAACATCTGTAACTTTATATGTTTGTACAGCTCCTAGCAAAATGGGATGCTGTGCCATTTGGCCTCTAGATGGTACCAGAATATAAAGGTTTAATAATACATATTTTTTTTGTCTCTGGAGTCAAAACTTTCTTTTTAAAATCTCTTCAAGTCCAAAATTCTACAAGTCTGTGTCTTTTTTTTTTCCCCCCAGTGTTCACTATCCCTCATTAAGTCCTATTTTTCTATCGGTATATTTCTTGCTTCAATTAGGTTTATTGGCTTGCTTTTTACATGTGAACATATTTTGGTTGTATAAAAACAGTTCCTGATAGCGTCATTTATACATAAATGAACTCAATTATCACAGTCAAAATTAATTGGACACTAACAGTTTAAATATTCTTAAACTAAGCAACATTCTTCATTTTATGAACTTTCTCACTGTGAGATACTCCCCAAAGCTCACACAGTAAAATCTAAATAAAGAACTGAATTAGATGTCATGTGATTCTGGGATAAATGTTTTCATTGTATCCTTATTCTTGTTTCATTTGACTCTTAAAATACCCTAAGATTTTTATATTATCATCTCTGTCACACAGAGGCCATCTTAAAATCCTCAGTACATCAGTACCTAGTCCAGCTCACAGCGCTTCTGGTTTTGTTTCCTTTGCTTTTATCTGCCTCAGCAGGAAGCCTTTGTTTCCACCAGTAGCTTTTGGCAGCACTTTTGGGTCAGGTTGCACTTCTCATGTGTTGATAGAAACTGCCCTAAAGTACATCTCTGAGGCCAGAATTTGCTTCCGGAGTCCACCAGCCCAAGTCAGAGTTTAAAGAGTGAGGGTGAGACTAAAGGAAAGTGGATCAGTCAGCTGGATGTGTTAACTTTGTTTCAATCAGATAATCATCAAATAAATATATGTTGTTTCGACTGCAATACACTGACTGTCATACAGGGTTATTTTGTTTTAACTGAACATCATACACGTTAGGTGTTTTAATAAATTTCATTTCCTCAAGTAGGTAGTCTGATAATATTTTTCCTCAGGGACAAAAAGAAACCTGATCATCCTAGTAAATCTGAGCTGACATGCTAAGTTATCCACTTACTCCGAGTAAAGTAGGAAATGCACTGAAACCAAAATGAAGTTAAAGGAAAAAATATTAAATGTCTGCAGATTTAAAGGCTGTGTATTTGAACAAAGAAAAAAAATCAGGTTTTGGTGGTAAAATGTTTTTCTCTGTTGTTCAGACGTGAATCAGGAGGAATGCCACTGGTTTTAGTGCAGTCATTCCATGTTTATACCCTCGTAAATATGAATAGCACCAAGCCTTTTGTCAAACTCTCATGACAGGTATGGATCTCCATCTCCCTCAGTGCTTTCCTGCCCTGAACAAGGCAGCCTGAAAAGATTCTCATATTGAACAGGCCCATTATGGCTCATGCAAGTCTCCACTACAGCACCCATTCACTTCGTAAACGTCACCACCTTTTCTTTTTCCTCTCTTTCTCTTTGGGATGGGAAATTCATCTCGCTGTTAGTCAGAACTCTTTCAAAATTCCCCATTTCAACACGTCTCTGTTCATGCTTTAGAAAATCTGAATTGAAAAGTCAAGAAATTTTCTTTAATTTGAAAGGTAACATTTCCTTAGTAAAAAGCTCTGGGAAGTCGTATTTATTTGAAGAGAATTATCGTTTACACAAAAATACTTAGATTTTCATATCAACTGCCTATTTTGAAGTCCAGTAGGGCTTTATATTATTCTGGAAAAAAATAAAAAAGCATAACGTGCTCAATTTGCCAGTGAACCAAAATGCCCATTTCTTTCCCCAGCTGTCAGATCAGTTCACTGCAGCCCACAGATTAGCTGATTCTTAATTTTGGGGTGCTAAAGAGGCTTTTGGATGAAAGCTGAAGATGGCCTATGTAGGTGCTAAAAAGCTAGAAGCAGAGAAATTCTTCAGCCTTTTCTCAATATTCTGTGAGCAGACTGTCTTTCCTATGTAAACTATTTTAAACAAGGTCACAGTTTCATAAACTTCTTGCACTGGCAAGTTGTTTTGCAGGATTGTTATGGCTTTGACTTTGAAAATATTATGGAATAGGTCTCTTAGAACTTGGCCAATCCTCTCAAGGGGTGGATGGCCGAGGAACCAATTACCTATTGCCACTCAACACACTTTTTGCGATCTATCCTAGATAGTAGTCAGAAAATTATTAAAGAAAAGCTTCGGCTTCCACTGTTCATGAGCCTGGACTCTGTCGTTTTCTTTGTGCGCCTCAGATGTAACAGCAGCAGGCATATATCCTACTTATCCTAGAGATGCTCTCTTGTTGTCATGAAACTAACTGTGGCGGAAAAAAACCAAGCGAGCCTTTATGTGGGATGTCACAGCCCAATTAGAGCTGTCACCATGCTTGCATTGGTGGATGTTGAGCAAAGCAGGACCTGGGGGGAGCTGGCCCTGTGCACACAAAGTCCAGGCACACACAGCTGGCTGGGACACTTGGGGACGTGTCTGGCGTTGGCACTGCGGGAGCAGTGACCTGCAAGGTGTGCTGTGACTCAGCCCCTGGCACTGTGGGCATGTGCCAACACTCTGTGCAACACTCACACCAGTTTGCCTGCCCAAAATCAAGGAATTGTGGTTATCCTGCCATGGATACCCTCGGGCAAACTGCAAGCATTCAACAGTCTGTGCGAAAAGTTTACAAAAAAGTCTGAATCTGCAATATCGTTGAGCAGGGCTCATGTTTTAATTGTTGATTTTACTGCAGATTTACTGTCGCTCTCTCTGAGACTCTAGGAACATAAAACCAAATTAATGAAGGAATTCAGGTGCCTCAAATTGCCAATAGATAGATAGGTGTAGAATTTTTACATCTAAATGTTTGAAAAATTATTGTCATAGCACATTGCTGTTATTACATCCTGCAACAAGCAGAACAATTTAAGGTATTATTAGCTTTGCTCCTCTGTGGAAGCAGTTTCACATTGATATTTTTATTAACCTTACCACCAGGACCAAAAAATGATTTTACTAATAACATTTTTTTCCTGTTCCTCTACTTTTTCCCTGTGTAATTAAGCAGTTACCTTCTCACCTTTTCAGATGAAGCCCAAAGAGCAAGCTTGCTAAGAATTTCAACACCTCAAAATGAGAAGACATTGAAGAAAACCTTTCAGAGAAACAAAGGAACAGTAGAATATCGGTGAATCCAAACGGGACGGGGAGCCAGGACAGACACTCCATGAGCCTTTTTATTATTTTATCAGTCCCACATACCGAGTTGAGGCACAGGAGATGATATAGGCTGGCGCTGTCGCAGGCATCCAGACACTTCCTGGTTACAGAGCATTCTTAAAAGCATTTCAGGCAATAGCGTACTTTTAAAAGTTACAGACAACTGTCTTAACCAATCTTCAGTAGTGCACTTACATCTGTTATACACAACACTTGCTGGTTTATACCTGGTATAGCAATGCACACTATTCCATTATTAAGCTTAACCTCATCTATCTTGCTAAGCATATTTTTTTTGCAACTCTAAAAGCTATCTCAGCCAAACCGAGAGACTCTAACCATTATTTCAATGTCCTTGCTTGTTGTATAATTGTATCTTCTTCAAGTTTTCACAGCCAAAGCTAATCCCTAAACTCTTCTGCTTTATTTCTGAAACTTGCTTTTATTTCTCACACTTAAGAGCCTTTCTACCTTTTTTTTGTGTTTCCCACAGTAGAACACTTCTGTCAGGTAGCATAACTGACTAATGTGGAGAGCGTACAGCACGTGCTTTATCAGTGTCACTCTTTAGCCCTTGCTGGTGGCTGCGGAAAGGATCTGAAATAAGAACTTTGCCATGAAAAGGCAGCAATACACAAACAAAAGCAGAGGTAGACATCAGTTTGTTATTTCTGTAGTATCCTTTTTTTTTTTTTTTTGTAATTTAAGGTGCTGTCTTTGGTTTCACATGTAAGATATTGATTGCACAGGAGTACTGCACTGCTTTTGTCACTTAATAGTCACCCAAACACAGATACCGTGGGTTCATTTTAGTGTTACATTTATGGACTGAGTAAACTGTACAACCCCTGCAAGAACTGCTAGAAAGCCTGGGGCATTTCCTCCCTCCCCCCTCCAATGGGTAGTGTATTATGGATTTCTGAGAAAGGAACAACCCAGGCAGGAATATAATGGGGCCAAGGAAATACTCGGAGGGTGCAGAAGAGCGATCACGCAGCAGATACGTGCAACGGCCCTGATGATTGATATCGTGCCTGAAATCAGGAATAGCTGACATCAGAGAAGAAAACCTCTGGGTGCTGTCATACTATAAAGACAAGAGATACATTTTGGATTGATTGTGGATGGTTATGGAAGGTAAGAGGGGTTTATGACTTGGAAAGTGACAGAGCAGCGAGAGCAATGGGAAGCCTGTGTAGGTATAATAGGTTTAGTTAGAGGAAAGACAGTTCAGAAAAATTCTTTTAATTGTTTCTCTACGTTCCCCTTTTTTATGATTGACTGTGTATATGAAGTTCTTGTGCCACATTTAACATTCAAAGGAATAGTCAATATTCACCTACAATAAATTTTAAAAAATCAGATCTCAATCATACATATGATTATATTACTTCATTCAGAACATCACTTAAGTCTCTGTAAAATCGGAAAACTAAGGTGTGAAATTAAGCAAGGGGAAAAAGGGCTGAAATTGCACATTTATATTTATAGACAACTCTATTGTTAAGAGGTAGATAGCTTTGGCTTTTTATTAGGTTGCTTAAGACATTGTCAATTAATCTGAAGGTTCACTGGTCTCTTCAGGGAAAAAAAAAAGCTCTGAAAAATAAATAACAGAAAGTTGAAGCACATCTCACTATTTATTTTTCATCTCTATAAGTTCATTTGATTTTCTCACTCTCTTGAAACCATGCTGTATTCTTTTCTTCTCTGATCAAACAGCTTCCAAACATAATGAATAACACCTCTCAGTTGCAAGCAACACTTCAACAGCAGATCAATATGGACACACAATAGAAGATAAAAGATTTACTTTAGAAGTTTCTAAAGGATTAGTGATAAAATACATATATTAGACTCCATGAAAAATGCTGTGATGCTGTCAATATATCTGGCATTATTTTCACAGCTGGTTTTTGCCTTTGGACTGGTAGTAAAAGACTTTAATCTATCAATTTGCATTTAATATGGCAGTTCTGATCACTTGGGTCCCAGTCATAACAAGGCAATTGACACAAACCCTCTGCTAAGGACCAATACAGTCTTCCCGCTCAGAATCCCCATGAAGAATGTCTGAAGTGCAACCAGTCCCCTAGAGTCATTTTTTCTGGGAAATCTGTGTGTTTTAAGTTAATGCTAGAAATAAACATCTCCTAACTCCTCATTTATACCAATGCAGTTTTCCACATTTACATCTTTTTTTTGTATGTTACCTTTTAAGAACCTCAGGTTAAATGGTGGAACAGATTTTTTTTCCTCTCTGTTGGACAGTAAATCATGGAAAAAATCATGCAATATATACGGTTTTACCTGTGTTGTTTTTAATATACAGTGCTGACAGACATGACTTAGTTGAAGTGTCTCATAGACTTCAGCTGTTTTAAAAATGTACGTTCACTCTTGAAATAAATCAAAGGAAATTAAACTACAAAACTGATATTGAATGGTCTCTCAGCATGTTATAGATGGCTGCGTGTATTAGGACTATTTAAAATGCACTGACAGTTCCAGTGATAGCACCTCTGCGCGGGAAGACACCCAGATGCCGCTCTAACAGAATTAGTATGTTCTCATCAAGTTCTGCTTCTGTTCACCATTTGAAAGTTCATGCTTAACAGCTTTATTTATGCAATATATAGTAGGTATTAATTGCTCTTGAGTTAAGAAAAACCCGTCTTGTTAACAGCTCCTCAGGTTACTTACATGAGTGAGAATTGTGCAGATAAGAAATATTTGAGGAGCTTAGGCCCTTATAAATATAAGTTAGAATGCTGAAAATTATCTTAGTCAGTCCATCCTGGGTTTGATCACAGAGCAGGATTATAGCATTTTCACTTCCCAAATGAAAATCTACTTCAGGCACCTACTCACGATGAACACTCCACTTGTCACAGTAACCTGTGACAACAAAAAAATACATAATATTTTTACATAATTATTTGTACATAATACAACAACAAAAAAATCATAAAAAATCAATGGCGGGAAAGCTACGGCAATTAATAAGAATACACTTTTATTAGGCAACAAAGATGGAAATATTCATGTCCAAAACAAGAGGAAAAAAAATACATTCTCATTAGTAAAACCTCAAAAATTTTGCTCTTCTGTTCCTATTACTCTCATGCTGTGTGGTTAGCATGACAGGAGATGGAAAGTGGAGGAAGAAGGGTACTAATATATTTTATGTATTCCACAATGGCAAACACCTGATTTCTGGTTTTGGAGACCTCATGGAAAAGTGGAGTCTCCCTGACCCCTTCACTCCAGGTGAGAACACCTCCCATTGGACTCTGATGCAGAATGGCAACCAACTACGTACATGGGAAGTAGTGAGAATAAGTCACATAATATTATTTTTAAAATTGGTTTCTGTAGAGGAGCATGGAAATGGAGAGTATCTTTTTTTCACAGAGTCCTTATCATTGCTAAAATTTGATCTAAGACATCGTGGATATTTGTATAGCCTTTACGAAGCACCAATATTAAGTTAGGACTGTGTTCAAGGTAGTAGCAGGCAAATCTCTGCGGGTCTAAGAATTATGTTGCTGAGATACATGTATTGGGCACAATTTTTTATTGGCACAAAGGGAATCCAATTTCCAGGTTCATTACCCAAAACAACACAGAAATTTGAAACAAGAAAACATTTTAGTGCTTGAACTATAGATCAAACTGTAATTCATAGTCCACATTCCCTCATGGATTGTGAGGATAAGAAGGGGAAGGAAAAAAGCAATTTTTCTGCCCACTTGATCGATGTTCTATTTGACCTCCGAAATGCCCTCTTGCCATAACCTTTTAAATACCATCTGCTCTTTTTGTGAAGAGTGTGATGGGAAGGAGTCACTTCCAGACAGCAATTGATTATAAAAGCATTAATCAAGCACATGGATTATCTGTAGCATGACATTGTGTGCTGTAGTTAAGCAATTTCACCTTAAATGTGATTGGAAAGGTTAATTCTGTTTCTCAAGACTAATTTAGACTTTGTATCAAACAATTCAGGACATGGTGAAAACAGCCGCAGCAAACAGGAACTGAAGAATTGTCTGCTTCCATTAGGAAGTCTTGTAAACTTTGGCTCTGAGAACAGATAAACTGTGGGTCTATAGGCATGTCCTTCAATTTCTCCAAAGTGAGTGATTGTTGACAGCTTTTCCTCTCAGGTCACTGGGATTGTTCTCCCTTTTTCTGCAAGTCAAGAGAAATTTCTTTTTCACTATTAAGCATTCTCAGCTAATATTACCCATTGAGTTAATTTCTACCAGCGCAGGATTGCAAAGTCCTTTTCTGTCGTGCATTTCCCCTCAGGATGTTTAACACAAACTTCTCCCTGGGCCTAGGTGGGCAGGCTGCTCTTGAGGCAGTGTCCGGAGGTGGTGGCATGCAACAACGGGAATCCAGATCCCAGGGCAGCCCTGCTTTGATGGCTCTTTCTCATTAACACTCCCCTCCACGTTTTAAGGTAATGTGAGAGAAGCTAGCTCAGGCAGGTATGGCATTTGCTGATAGAGAACGCTGCAATAAATACGTGTCAAGTGTATTGTAAGGTTGAGGTAATTTATTTTTATCTGGGGCTCCAAACAGGTTGATTATGCTATGAAAAATTAGGATATTCTGTTCCTTTCTCCATATCTGTTGTCACCATCTTCAGATAGTGCAATTTGCAATTAATAAAGTGATCTGTCACTGCTATTGCAGTTAAAGTAATCACCAGGGAGCTTGGCAATGGTCACTTCAGACAGCTTGGGGAGGGGGGAGTGAATGTCTGTGACAAAAGGCTTCAGCCGTGTCACACAGATTCAGGAGAGCTGGATACAGGAAAAAACATGGAAGCTCAAAATCCATTAAATTCTGAATTCATATTCTGCCTGGTTTATTCTCCTTCTGGAGTGTTTTGCAATTTTCTCAGGTCCATCTATGGAAAACCATTTTGGTTCCCCCAAAGTCATTGGGTACAGCAGTGGTTTTCAGCCTACTCTGACCAATGGACAATATTGAAAAATAAATGTACTGAGGGGAGTGTCTTGTTTTAGCCCTCACGTCTGCCTCCTGTTTAATTGTTTAATTTCCTGTTTCTGCAGGCAACATCAGGGCACCACGCAGCCTGTAAATTATGAGCATGTATCACAGATGAAAGTCCTCACCTCAGAGACATAAATACCACAGATCAGAAGCAATAAAATCCAAAGAATAAATGCCAACACAGCACCAAGAATGTCAATAACCTTTATAAACGGAAGCCCTGTATCCCCATTACATTATCCTATATATAAACAAAAGCAGTATAAAACTTCTTGTTGAGCAAGACTAAATGTTATAATGCTGCTCCCAAAGAGAAATGTGAATCTCAGTGTCATTTACTGTTTCTGTTGATTGATTTTTTTCTAAATTGAAAGCACTCTGCTACAATAAAAACTAGAAGCTTTGTGCTCATACACATAAAGCAGATCAGTTACTAGCACTTCGGGTTTCTCAGATGTGACAAGAAATCACGGTCCCAAAACACCCATTGCTGTAATTTCTCTGTTTCTGCTCTCTTTTTCAATTTAAAAATAATCTATGCGCATGTTCAACCAGCACAAATAAAGCACAGTTCGAACATCTCATCAGTGTCACTGCAATCCTCCTCTGGAGAGCAAACCCCCTGGAAGACTGGAGTGGTCGGACTGACAGATGTTTTATCATCTGTGCATGTCCTGGAAGTTGCTGTGTAAGATGCAGTCTTCATGTCCTTTTCCTGGCACTGTCATGGAGGCAGCGCCTGCTCTTCTTCTGCAGAGCATCCTTTGCAGCCCCATGTTGTGTTTGGATGTAAGAGGATGGGAAAGAAGGGAAGGGCTGGTGGACGCCCAGGCTGGAAGCAGAAAGATCACCTGCTTCTGACAACTCTCCTGTGCTCATTTGTTCCTCTCTGTCTTACACGCCTCATGCTGGGTTCTACTTAGTAAAAAAAAAATAGATAGGTCCAAAATCAGGGAATATCTCTGAAGGTTTGAATTAAGCAGGTTGTTTACTCACTTTGTTGTGGTACTTATCACGTCATAACTTTCAGGGCAATAGCAGGACAACTGGGTTCACCCACAGAAGTGGAAGAACCCGAAGTAATAAAGCCAAGAAGGTGACAAGTGAAGTTCAACACCTTTGTCTCCTGACTAGACCTATCTGCAGACTGAAATGTGCCCCAAATTCATCTGACTGATCTTTAGGCTTTAAATCAAGGTGCCTAAGACAGGAGTGTCATCAGTGTAAAGTTGTCTAACCTTGCATGCCCCCTCAGGTGTGGCACACTGTTCCAGCACCCATTCATTCCACCAGAAAAATCCATCTCAATACAGCTCCCGATGTTTTGTAATCCCTGAACTGTCTCGTATCCAGTACAGTTTGTCAGCTTGACCTTTCTAATTGCTTAAAAAGCAGCCTAATGATGATGATTCATGACCACGGGTGGAGTAATTATTTTTTAAGGATATCAAAATGGAGGCATTAGCTGCACATCCAGATACTGTCTTCCCCATAATTCCATGCCTTTAAATGCAATTAATCAAGACTTTAAATAGAAATCATACATTTATTATCACAATCATTAACTTTTAATTTAAATATTTGAAATAATGAGTTCAATTGATTATAAAATATTGCACGAATCCCTGCCTGTGAACACTGTCTGCTCGCAGGTACTGGCAGAGGACAGCAGGCAGTCTGTAAGTGCATCTGTCAGCAAGTGCTAACATGGTTCTGGCAACTGCAAGGGAAAGTGTGTTCAGGGTGTTTTCTTGCTTTTACTCCTTTTTTTAGACCACTTTCTTATGTCTTTCAGAACTGACACAAGGAATACCACAAACCAGTGCTTTATAATATTTTTTTTTCCCCTCTTCAGAATACACTCTTCCCACAGAGAATATTTTCTTCAAATCCTCAGCACAGGCCAGCTATATTGGGAAGATTTGTAATTAGATCTCAGGCAATAGCAGGGAAAGAGACAGCAGATCTGCAGAAATACCTCTACAAAGGAACATAATCAGAAACTTAAACTAAGGAGCAATGAACAGCCGCATGAGATAACTGCAGATTCGTTCAAACAGTTTTCTACTGCTCATTTAACATCTATTACTGAAAATTGAAATGTGCAGGTCTCCGTTGCTGAAATTACCATCCTTCACTATTTAGGTTGATGACATGAGGAGCTTAAAAATGTTCTCTTACTGGCTCAATCTACTCTCTGGAGATTGCGTATGAGGAGGCACAGCTAAATACCAGAGGATAGCTAACAAAGAGCTCTAAGCAAATTATTACCTCATATTTCTAGGTGTGGGTAATTTTTATCCTTTAAAGTTTGACTACTAATCTATGGAAAGGTAAAATGAGAGACTGGGAGAATTACACCAGATTGTGATGAGATGAGAGGGAAAAAAGAGCCAAAAAATGTTGCCGTTCCTTGCAAACATAACTTTAGATCTTATGCCAAAAATAATGAATTTAAATAAGTGCCTGTCAAGTAAGCAATGTTTATTCAGCCATTTGAAATTAATGACTCTCAGATGCTTGCCATAAAATATAAAGCTGGTAATATGAAAAACTACATAAAGTGGAGAAAAATGATCCTGAAACAATGTTTTAGATTTACCTAACATGAGGGAGAATTTACTAAGAGAGAAAAATATTAAACCAAGACCAATAAACCCACTTCTTCCTTCACTGTAGTGTATGTGTTAATTTCAGGGTTTCTGCCACTTTAATAGACAGGAATCTGTGGAGAATCTTGTGCCTGTGCCAAGTCTGTCGTGTGGCCAAACCAGCACTAAGGGAATAACAGGGGTGACTCTTTGGACTGAATTAATTTGGGTCAATATTTAAAACTATTTTATAACCTTGCCGTAAATCTTTTGACTGCTGATACAGGGACAACCGGCAATAATTCTCTTTTCTTATATGACGAGAACTTCTGTAGTCCCCACACTTGGTTAGGACATTTTTGCATCATTTTGTGGTTGCTTCTGGTAAGATCTTGACTGAAACATTGCCTGTAAAAATATATTAGTAATTTAGCCTAAAAGCAAAGTAGTGCCTTTTTGCTCATATAACACAAGCACTAGGTAGTTGTTGCCCAAAAACCTAACAAGCTCTTTGCTTTCCATTTAAAATGTCCAAATACAAGTCCATACAGTGGTAAATTGAGATGCTAGTTAGCCTCACCTCTGCTGTGCAACACAATCTCATCCTGGACCCCCCCTTAGATGAGAAGAAACATATATACCGTTATCAAACATGTACCTGTGATTTCTGGGGTTAATTTCCATTCTAACATAGCAATTTCAGCTGATGTGACGTGGCAGGATGGGGATGCCACCCAGCTACACTGCCCAGTGAAGCATGTGTCAGCTGGAACACCCGCTATTTAGGAGGTGAATGACAGCAAACTTGGGAGGGGAGGGGGTATTTCACAGGCAATGACAACAGGCCAAAACTCTCCTCCAGGTTTTCAGCAGGGTTGCTACCATACTGGTACTGATATTTCAGAAGAGAAGGCTTTTCTTCATTTGCATCTCAACTAAAAAGCAATACAGAGGGGGTTGTTTGAGCTTTTCTATTTCTTTTCCTTTTCTTTTTTTTTCTTTCTAACTAAAGGAGCTTTGAGATTGATACAGTGTGGGGGAAATGAAATGGAGAGCATGCCAGATAAAAATGCCAGAGGCCAAATCAAACAAATGTCTGCACTTGGCACATAGATATTACAGCAATAGAAATATTATAGATTTTTTTTCCAGCTCCAGGGACAGCTTATACATTTGCATTAAGTCTTTGGATATGATACATAAGGGCACGCAGAGCACAGCAGTGCAGCTTTTCTGCTTGCAGGATAGGGTCCTGCTGGTTTTCTTCGAGTCCCTGTGATATTTGCAGTCTCTCCCATGCAGAGGTCCCCAAGCTGGCACCAAGGGGAGCAGAGTTTTGCCCTGATGGGCGGTGGGAGCACCCCAGCTCAGGACACAGCCCCTGCTCACTGCCAGATGTGAGTTCACTCATGGTGATGAGATAAACAACCAAACTAAGCAGGACTTGCACTCCTTGGTCCCCACCTCCTAACCCCAACCACTGAACCTCTGTACAGCAGATGGGCAGCATCACCATCATCAAATATAAAGGGAAAGGGTTGGGTTTGTGAGGAATTTTATTGTGTTGGGGCAGACTAGCCATGCTTCAGGAGAATTAGAAATGCAACATGCAGGTTATGAGTCCCCAGACAGTTTTAGACTGCAAGGTATGACTTTGACTGTGCACACTAAGAGAAATGCAGCTGCCCAGATATAATTTTTAGATCTAAAGTGGATTACCATTTAGGTAAGATCTTCCTACTGGCATTTTTAAAAGCATCTAGACTTATAAAGTTTATGCATACTGAGAGACTGTATCCCCTGAGGGCAGAGTAAACCTGCGGGTTTGGAAGTTTTAAGCTTAAAATTTCCCATTCTTGTCTAGGCACTTATCAGGCTTAATTGCAATTCTGAGCACATTTTTCTTTCACTTACAAATCTATTCCAGTAAATTGCATTCATAGCACCTTATTAAGATTAGTACAAAAAGCCCCACATACCACACTGAAAATGAATTTTAAACAAGCACCCACCCCAAGTGTTTTGTTAAAAAAAAAAAAAAAAAAAAAAAAGGGGAAAAAGATTGAGGTCATCAGCCAGAATAAAAATCAGTTGTTGGTGTAGAAAATGATATGCTCTTGTGGCTTAGTGAAATAAAAAGTAATACATCTGAATATCTGAAAAAGAGGACTCAGAGCTTTTCCTGAGCTACCTAATAGACTTTCCTTGCTAACAATACCTTCTTTTTACAGGGACTTAAATGTTATTTAAACAATTATATGCTATTAAGTAAAAGATGAATTACAGAGAAAATTGCACCATTAGTAAAATTTAAGTTCTTAACTTCATGTAATAAAAGATGGTAACCTTTTTGTAATGGCATTTCAATTTAACATTTGTTATAAAAGTCTAATTTAGAAGGTAAAAGGAATTCTGGTTCCAGTCTTATTACTCTGGCTGTAACATTTCTATGCAAGATGCAATCCATAACACAGCTCCGGAAAAATTAATGAAGACTATTTTAAAATAATGTAGGATCTTGACTTGAGCACTGAATTATATTAGAGATGATATCCTTGTTTAAAAAGGCAAGGAAATACATTTATACATAAAAAATAAAGATCAATTCAGATATTTAAAATATATCAGCTATCAGTCTTTTTTTAACAGAATCCTGGAATGGTTTGGCTCCCCTGGACTTGTTCTAATAGGTCCATATTTTATGTTGGGGATCCCAGAGCTGGATGCAGCATTCCAAGTGGGTTCTCAAAAGAGCAGAGTAGAAGGGCAGGATCACCTCCCTCAACCTGATGCCCACAGAGCTTTGATAAAGACGTTAAACAGCTGAAGGGCCAATACTGACCCCTGAGAAATGCCACTCATCACTGGCCTCCATTAGCCTTTCAAAACATCATAATTGTTCAGCTAATTGTTGTAGTAACTCTCCACAATTTGGTTCCCTCATTCCTTCTATGAAATGCTATTTCTAATTCATTAGGCATTGCAAGTAATCTATTTTTTGTCTTAAAGCAGAGAAAATAAACTTTAGATTAAACTTTGGAGAAAACTTAAGAGAGTAATGTTTTTATTTTAAAATTATTGTTACTGCTACCAGCTTGAAAGTGACCCACAGCAAGGAGTACACCAGACCTGTCTTGCATACAGTTCTCCCTCCCTGGCTAATATTTCCTGCTTCCTTCTGTCATTAAGACAGGGAAAAGAGGAAAAAAATCTTAAAAACTGAACTAAAATAATGACTTTTTTAGAGTTCTAGGACAGGTTATTTCTGAATCCAGTGTGTTATTGGATTTCAGTGGGCTTTCAGAAATGGAGATGTGTTTTGTAAATTGACTCACATTTGTCTTTATTTTCACCACTGCTGTCCTGTCTTGATGGCGCCCTTCCTGCATGCTTTATAATTGTCATGTTAGTAGCACTGCATTAATAAGAAGACACCCTTCATTTTAAAAATAACTGAAATTTCCTGGTAAACACCCTGAAAATCTCTCTCAGTCAAAGAGACAAGGGACAATGCCTGAAACACCCCAGTCCAATAATTGTTTCTCCGTGAAGCTGTCACCATTAAAAAGTTAACAGGAGCACACAGAAGTACCTGAGGCACTTCAGCATGTTACAGGAGTTCTGGTACTAGAGCAGGTAATGACCTTTGGTATTTCAAAGCTATTTGATGGAGGGAGAGCACACACCTACATGTTGTACCATCTTAAAAGGTTGAATTCTTAATGCTGAAAGGTATTCCTCAGTGAGATCTCACAAAGCAAGACATGGTATTTTAAAATCCAGCCAAAGAGCATTTTGGAATAAAAGACAGAAATGTGGTTTCTGTCTGCTGGGGAATCCCATGTTTCTCACATTCTGCTTTGCTTCAGTGTTCATAGGAACTCAAAATGTAACAGAAACTAAATATTGGTTATTTCTTTGTAATACTTCAAGCTGACTGGAGCTGAGCTCTCATCTCTATCCTGCCCATTATTGAAGAGAGGTTAGCATCTGTCTTCTCCTCTTTCTGCTTAGGTGTTTTCAACACCTAACAAATATAAACTTACAGTACTGTAAACAGATACCAAAAATTATTTGTGATTTTTTTTTTTTTTGGTTGTCTGATTTGGGGGTTGCTGTTTTGTGTGGTTTGGGGTTTTTTGCGGGGTTTTTTGAGGGTTTCTTTTTTTATTAAACACCTTGGACCAGAGACCTGGGAATTACAAAGTGTTCTAGGCAGGAGAATGCAGTCCACTGGTTGTACAGGTTATACGGTTAGGCAAGCAGCTTTACAGGATTTCCTTTAACAATCTCTGAAATTTAAGGGGAAGGTCTTCAGCTTTGCGCAATGGAAAGCAATGATCTCTGCAATCAGAGGTTGTACAATCAATGGCTATATTTTACAGAACAATTTTCCTTTTCGTGAAGAGAGCAGAGTTCCTGATAATGGTGTGTCTATGTTGAGGGGGTTTTTTACAAGAGACATATTCATCAGGTATCTCCCTAATATTACTACCATTTGTTTAAAAGGGCAAATGAATAATGCCAGCACCACTATTTCTTTCTGAACACTCTTCAGGGGTGCAAGTTGTGATTAGAAACAACAAAACTATCTTTATCCACAGAGTAACAGAAGAGATGTAAGAATGTAAAATAGAATTTGCCTCATCAGTTATTTCAGACTTGGTTTTTTGGGGTGTTTTTTAATCTTTTTAAGTCTGTGTTTAATGTGGGTAGGGATACTCTTGAATTTTATGCACAGGGCACAGGATAGACTTCCCCACCAGTCCTTCTTACCTTTATAATTGACCGAAAATCTCTCTTATACAGATGTTGGTACAAGAGCCACACTCTAAAGGAAAATATTATTAACAAAAACCTGACTGAAAATATTGCTAGATTAAACCATGGCCTACATTTCATCTTTCAGTGTGTGATAAACTCTTGCGTTTTCAAGCCTTTACTTCTTTACCCGCTTAAAACTGCTGATTAATTATTAAAAAAGCATTTGACTGCAAAGAGAGAAAGGATATTCACCCTCAAAGGATATTTTAATAATTTTATGAATTTAATATGCGTAATATTAATAGAGCTGGCAACATTAGACAGAGATAAAAGTATATTTATCTAGTCAGTTGTAACCGAAAAAAGAGATTAAAAATTATTGAAATGTTTTGTAACAGCAGTTTGTCTTTACAAAAGAAAGCAAAACCCTGTTCTACAAATATTGTGGCATACCTGAAGATAATCTGATTTCTCGCCATTTAAGAAATAAAGATTATGTAAAGAAATTAACTACTGACTGGAATATTTTTAGCCATGGAACAAACACTTGTATGTATTTGTGTTCTCAGGACAGGTTACGCAATGACAGGTTTGGAAAAGGTGCCAGTTCCTTCGCTCACTGCTGGTTCCACTCTAGATCAGGAGTACAAAGTATGATGCTGTCACACTCCAGTGACCAGATGCTCTGTTGATACCAGACATCTCAGACCACCTGTTTTCACATCCCCGCACACTTTAGTCTGTCATTCAAAATAGGCTGGTGCTGCAATTTGGCACTAGAAATCACTGTTGCTCTGGCACCCAGCCAGACTAAAGCACAACACACACTTATCTGTCAGTAAAATCCAAGCAAAACCATGAAAAGCAGCTAAACCTACACTTCCATTTTTATAAGAAAATATTTGAAGAGGGACAGAGAGAAAAAGGAGGAAAATGATGGAAAATAAGTGAAACGGTTAAACCTCTGCATAATAAATTCATGTTAACATTTTAAATTGCACGTAAGTTCCTAAACATCTCAGCCACTCTGTCTCTCCTAGCTCTCCAGACGATCCACAAAACACATGCTCATCACAATGCCATGAACATGCTACAGAACTGGGACAATCCCAAGGGAGATACCAGCAATCTCACTCCTTCCTAATACAATTCCTAGAGACAAGAAAATCCGTTACCACCACTGCCTTCATCTTTTATACCAGATACATACTAGGGAAAATCACTGTAATATTCTAACTTCCTGTAATATGGTCAAAGTTTGGGTTTTTGTACTTCTGTCTTTGAAAATTCAGATATATGGATGGATGGATGGATGGATGGATGGATGGATGGATGGATGGGTGGATGGGTGGATGGATGGGTGGATGGATGGATGGATGGATGGATGGATATATATACAGATAGATGGATGGATGGACACAGAACACAGAAGGCAGAGGTCTTATGTCTAGGACTTCTGCATCTCTGCAGAGGGAGAATTCCATTAATCCGGCAACTCAGCTGCAACAGAGACATGTGGCACCTAGAAATCTTGAAGTAATGGAGAAATTATTCTTTTCTATTTCTAAGCTATCCAACTCTATAATCCTTCTAAGAAAATATGGTGTCTTAACACTGTCTTAACCCTTCCTTCAGGCAGAGCAATGGGGTTAGGTTAAAACACTGGCAAATCCACACAAGGCCTAATCAGTCTGGTTTTAAATTCTCTTATGAAGCTTTAGTATAAATGTCAGAGCTGCGCAGAATAGTTGCACTTGCTTAAAATTCATGAGCTACTATAGGCAGACAATTTTTAGCTGACACATCTACACCCAGAAGAGGATTTATAACCTTTTACGAAACCTTATTTCTCCTGGCATCTTCTGCTCTCATGTTTTGTGACAATAAGGTCATTGCACAGCGTGATGTCCTTATGCTCCCGGCAGTTTCCCTCACCGGAGCTGCGTGGTGCTGGGAACGTGGTCCAGCTGGACAGCAAGCACTGTCTCCTTGACTTGCCTGAAGCTGAGTGACCTGGCTCTGGTTATCCGAGGACACCAGCACTTTCACAGAAGGAATCTCCTGAGACAAGAAAGTCAGTGGACGTGTGTGCCTGGACAAGCCCTCAGAATCAGCAGGCACTGGGAGTGAAGGACAGTGGGTCTCCTGTATGTTGGCGGGCCCCCTCTCATGTCCTGGATGTTCAATCTTTGCCTTGTGAAAACCCCTTATGTGTTTTCCTCTGAGACATGAACTCCTGAGAATTTCTGGCTTTAAAATCAAGCAGCTTCCTTAGCCTAGGAGTACTGAAACCACTGCTTGTCCTTAGTACAGAATTTTTTTTTTTCCTTTTATTTGTCTTATTTTAGGTTTTTTTTAAACCCCATGGATGCCTGTTTACCCAGTAGAACAGAAAGTGGAAGAAACACCAGAAGAAAAATGAGAATACACTAATATAGGAAATTGCTGCAATAATTGTTTTCCCCTTATTTCTTTTCATTTGTGTATTTGGCTTACCAGCTGCAAACAGTAACGGGACTGCAACCCCCATTCCCATCTCCCTGTGCTGCTGGAGGGCAGGAGGTAGAGCTGGGAAGGAATGGGAGTGGAGCAGGGGGAAAAGGGTTTTTAAAGTCTTGTTTTACTTCTCATTATCCTGTTCTGATTTTGTTAGCAATAAATCCAATTAATATCTCTTGGTCGAGTCTGTTTTGCCCATGACAGTATTTGGTCAATGATATCTCTCCATTCTTATCTCAACCCACGAACATTTTGTTATAATTTCTCTCACCTGTCCAGCTGTGGAGGGGAGTGATGGAGAGGGTTTGGTGGGTGCCTGGCATCCAGCCCGGGTCAACCCACTACAATTTGCACTGAACAGGTTTAACTGCAGCATTTAATATGCCCTTTGTGGAGTCTGGGAGCTTTCTGCTTCCTCTCTACACAGAAATAAGTGTTACCTTCTCTAAGGCATCATGAGTATTTTTCTCAAAAATAATTAATCATGAAAGAATATGGGAAACTGAAAAACAGAAATAATTACATAAATAATTTAATTTTGTTCAGCAAAGCAAAAACCTCTGCTTCCTTTTGGCAACAGTTTGCAAAATACATTAGGAAGAAGATTTTACACAGCTGACTTAAGACAGCCACTAAGGTTATTGTAGAGCTTGTTCTCATATATCCTCACTTCTCCAGCAGGAACTGGCAGTCCCCTGCGGGAATGTCACCTGGAACACAAGGCTTCAAAGCCTCCTCTGTGAATTCTTGTGAATCCTCTTACTGTGGCTCATACACAGAAATACTGAACATACTCCTTAAATATGTTGACTCCTTGGTTGTAGGTTTGTTTTTGTTTGTTTGTTTTTTTTTCTCAAAGGAATCAATTACAATTTTAACAAACACTTTTCTTTACTCTAGTCAGCATTCTAGCACCTTATTAAAACCACCACTCTATATGAAAATTTAAGATATTTTTAAATGGATAAAATGCTATGTTTAGTGCTCAGGAATAAAATAGTAATAAAGTTTTGGGATAATTTTTTCTCTCTTGGTTTCGTGAATAGGAAGAAATCTACCATCTGTACCTCCCTGTTCATCAGTTTATCATCAGGATCTAGTACATCAAATTTTGCTCAGAGACACTCTGTGTAAGATTTGCAGAGAGTTCAGTCTTTTGTTGCCTACAGCTGCCTAAGTGTACGTGCTCAAATTGTAATCCATCTACAGCTTTATGTTGGAGAAATCTCTATTAAGCCGTTTAAGCATCCAACATTTTTTGTTACTTAACATTTGCTTAGGTGGCTCATGGCGCTGTTTTTGTGCCTAAGCCTCAGCAAGCCTCGAAGGTTTGCTTCCAAATCAATTCCCTACCAGGCCACACGGTAAAACTGAAACAAAACAAAAAGAAAAAGAAAGAGACATTCAAGCTTAGAGCTTCAAGGGACGGTTTTCATTCCTCTTTTCCCTTTTCAATGAGGGGGAATGGACTTGAGGCCCCTTGCAGGAGTGAGGCCAAGCAGCAGGTGTGTCTGCCAGTGCTCCTCTGTGAATCTGTTTTACTATGTCTAAAACAATTGCTGTTTGCTGAGGGAAGACAGACTCTGATCTCATAGCTCTCAGCAGGTAGAAGTGAGAGATTAAGGGATCCCAGTCCTTGCTCTCATCCATATCTGTGCAACATGCATATTGCTGAAGAGACAGATTCACTTTCTGAACGTAAATTCAGATCTGTATTCTAAATCAAGGCCCTCCCAGACATTCACATAGTGGTCAGTGGCCAGGCCATTAAGCAATAGGGGCCACAGTTCCTTAATCTCCACAGTTTTCCTTAATTTCTATCATTAATGTCTTTATCCCGAACAAAAGGGAAGGGGAAGATAATTGTCCTTTTTTTCATATTTTCCTCATCTTGCCAAAAATTGTGGGAAAAATATTATTTTTATAATATTTTTATACCACTCAATATTTTACTTTTATTGCTCTCAGTATTATAATTTCAATTTTATGATGGTTTATGCAAACTTTAGTCTTGTGTGTGAAAAAAGTTTGCTATAGAAGACTTTTTTAAATTAATTTTTTCTTACAAACAAAGCTTTTGTAGGATTTTAGAGGTAAATTTGCAGCTTTTCTAAGAACTGAGTGTTCCTGCATCCTGGCCAATTCCATTCACATTAATCAAAGTTGCATTCAATAATGAGGGAAGTAGAAACAGTAAAATTGGTACCACACTCCCAAGGTGAGGCAATCACAACATCAAAAAGGCAGCTGAGAGTCAGGCTTTTGCTGACTGCATTTTGCCAATACTTAAACAATTACAGTTGCAAACACATGTAAATAACATTATTCAATTTAATCTTAACGCTTGTTTTGCAATTTCTCATGTTGTAATTCCCATGAAGCCGTCACAGATCATAAAACTAATAGGTGGGGAAGAAAATGTTGTGGATTATCTAATAGGACTGGCTATCAAACTAATTATGAGTCATTAGACAAGCTCTCTCAAGGCTTGTGCACAACACGCTTAACTGTAATCAGGGGGTAATAAAGTTCAGAAGCATTTCTATCAAAGAAGATGGCTTTCAAAATAGAGATGTGGGAGATTCTATTGAATACTTTAAATTAGATATAGATTAGTCACAAATCACTGGGAGGGCTTAACAAGAAATCAAAATCAACACCTTGAGCATGGAAGCTGCTCGTCAATACGCAGCTCGCTAATGTGTGACATGATCAACATTTCAATATATTCCACCCCGCTCATCCAATGACACTTTGGATGAGCTGAGGTGATATGCTGACTCTCTGATGCAGCATTCAAACATCACTAAGTACCCCAGCAAACATTATGGTACTAGAATTATTTTTTTGATCACTTCTGTCACTCCGGACTACAACCAATTAAAATATTTGCAGTAGGACTGTTTACATTTTCTCCTACCAGAGAAAAACAAATCACAAATGTGGTCTGATGTAAGGTTTATTTTAATCACCTTGAGATTTCTAACTCTCTTGAGAGAACTTTGGATGAAACTACTTTTTAATCTAAGTATATATTGTTATTTAGATGACATCATTTAAAATAAATTTTCCCTTCAATTCACCTTAGCCAACTTTCCTATAGTTCTTTTGCTATCCAGCTGGGTGATTATTATTCAGACCTTCTAAAGATGGAATAATTGCCTCCTTTCCCTTAAACTTGCAGGACAAGATTCATTTGTGGTAGAGTGTTTCTCTGATGATTCGAACTTATATGGAATCTTAGATCATTTTTTTTTTTTTTCCTTAATTTGGAGTGAAAAATAGAGAATCATCACGTCTCATGAAATCTGAATCTCCAACGCCATATCAGATTTTTATGTCTTCAGTAGATCCTGCCTGCAAAAGAAGCAAGCAATATAGGTTATGGCTCAGCAAAGCATTTGAATACATATTGTACACAAAATAGCCAAAATGAACCATTTAGCATGGATGGAGTTAAGGTGAGCTTATTCACAAGGCTTTGCCTTAAGTCATCCTCGGTGCTCCACCTTCTCCTTCTGTGTAACAGATTTTCCAGGTTTTCCAGCAGCAGGTGCAGCTCTAACTGAACCCAGATTCAAAGAAAGAGCAAGAGTGTTTAGTAGCAGGGCTGCACACGAGGAAGGTCACTGCTGCATCAATCACATCGATTGCATAACGTCCCACACAGCTTTCTCAGAGCTAACGTCCACTTTTTCCTTGAACGCTCACCTAAACTCTTGTGTACTGCACCCTCTACAGGATAAAGTACACAGCATGTCAGAGGGAAGGGGGGAAAAAGAGGAACTCTCACATGGATTTTAGAGATTATTTTCTGTTGTTGAAAATCTAATTGCTGATTTAGGCAGTTAACTTTCAGTGATGCATTTTTTAAAGAAGAGGGTAGGTTCAATCCATTAGAACAGAAAATGTCAGATTGAACTATTGCTGAATGAATGGGTTTGTGCTTTATGCTGTGCAATAAGCAGGAATCAGGCTGGCTGGATGCTGAAGCAAAAGTGAGAGATCTTCCTCGGTATGTAATCAGCGTGCTGTCAATACATCACTAATCCCAACCACAAAATGATGATTAAACTTTTGCCTTACACAGCGTGCAAGTGACAAGTGTATTTTAAAAAGATTCACTGTCTTTTTGCTCTTATTCTGGCAGTTTTTAAGTGCTTCATGACTGACAGATTTCTGTAAGTATAAAGTTGTGTATCAAAGGGGAATAGTAAGTAAAAGTAGAATTTCAAGATAATAAAATGTTCTTAACCACCATTAGTTTAGGGAACAGAGTAACACAACACCAGATCTGAATTTTTAGACCTTTCTTATGCAAAATATTTATAATTGATAAAAGCAGGCTCAATTTAAAGAACCACACAATTTAAAAATACTTCAAAATGTGACATAGACCTATATTAAGTCTACTGAAGTACTAATTTGATTATTAGCACTTTGTCTTACGCTTCTGTGCAGTCTTTTCCTCTCTGTCCATTTTATTTTTCAGTGTTATTAAGAACAAGGTAAATTGGAACCAACTGCCTTTCTTCTACTCTCCACCAAATATTGCTCCCTGAGTTTAGCTTCTAGCTAACTTTGTGCGAGAAATGAAAAACCTCTTATAATTTGCCCTTTCCAAGATGAGGAGCAAACTATCAGAAACATAATTCAAGAATTGCATATTTTTGGCAAAAATACTCTTCTTTTAAGTGGGATGATTAGATGACTATCTCAGCTTGCAGTGTTCATCAAACCTGTTCACATATTACTAGAACAGGAGCAGTAATTTTCCCTCCTTGGCAGTGACGTTTTGAGGAGCAGTTATTTACGAGCTCTTCAGCCACAGGAATAACAGAATTGCTGCACAAACACAGTTTCCATTAAATGAGTGGAAGCACTTTCCTAAACTAATATTTTTGTAAAGTTTTGCTTTTACTCCCTTATCTCACAGTCTCTGAGGGAAAGCTTAGACTTTGTCTCACGAGTCAATTAGAGCAAAATGCTCAGGGCTATATTCCTTTGCATAAGATCTTATTCATAAAGGAGGTAGGTGTCAAATATTCAACTTCATCTTTATGATTCACTTTACCTACTCAGCGACTGAAATATGTAAGTAGCAGAGCAACAAGGAGGAAAATAACTTTTATGAAAGGCATCCTTCTGTAGAGTAATGGATAAATGGAGTGGGACTTTTTTTTCTGAGACAGTTCCAATAAAGTTGGATGATTTACAGCAGGGATGAATTTGGTTCACTGTCTTCCATGCACTGATGAATTCTTTCAATGAGAGCTCCTCTTAGCAACTGTAGCCAGTCTCATGGCAGTGAATTGAATCTATGATAAACTTACTGCAGAATATAGTTGAAATGAAGCATTATACCTCTCCATACTAGTCTGTTATTACGGAGGTGCTTATCTGAAATCATCATGATGAGGCAGAGAGTTAAAAAAAAAACCAATCTCATTTTTGGATGAGAAGAAGAAATCAATGAGGTAGTGCTTTTCATTTCTATTCCCATTAAGAGGTATCTGACCTTACTTGCCACGTCTTTAAAGCGAGAAGCTTAAAAAGGAAAATATTCACTATACAATGTAGAAACACTTTATTGCGTAACGGTATCAGTTTTTAATAATTAAAAAATGGCAAAGGCATTTCATTCTGAGAACATACCGGCAACTTATTTATCAATCATTTCTTATAGAAAAAACAAAAAAATTCCCCCAATGGCATTTTTGAAGAGTACCATTGATCACTGAAATTTGCATAGAAGAAAAGCCATAGCAATCACGGCCTAATCACATCCTGTCTTTGTCCTGCTATCCTAGCCAGCTTTGGAATTTTTTTGTTTTATTTTGGTTTAAAGATCTCTCTGTGCTTCGTCTTTCATCAATCTTAATGTGTTTCCCTAGAAGCTGGGATTTTCCCTCCCAATGCTATAGTCTGTCACAATGTCACTGTGCTGAACAGCTTTGTAACCAAGTAAGGAGTGGGATAGCAGGGAAATAAAATGTCTCTGTAGTAATTGATATTGCATTCATAAAAGAACTCAAATATTTAAATATTTGAAGACATTAGCAATGAACAAACATACATACACCTGTGTGCGTGTGTGTGTGTGTGTGTGTGTAAAAACATACAATATGAAAAGAATCCAAACTTTCAAAAGGTTATTTGACTTTTCAGAGGAATACTTCAGTGGAAGGGATAAAAAATAAGGGGGAAATATTCCCACCACTATTAGCTACCTTTTCATCTTACCACATTAATTATTTAGTCTCCATAAAATCCTGATCAAGAGAGGGAAGAAAAAAGCAAACCATAATAGCATCCTCTGCAGGAGAGTTCAGAGAAGGTTTGACTCTCTTTACTGAGTATAGAAAGCCTGAGGAAAACTGGACAGGTATTTCACTTACCTGGTGGCACAACTTAAGCATTCCCTCTGAAATGACAAAAATTCAAAATAGGTTCATTCACACCTTTGAACAATTGCTCATAAGCTACGGTGATGGCCATACGCTAGAATCAAACAGCAAAGCAATTTTCATGCATGCCAACTATTCTGAAAAACAAACAATTGTCAAAAAGCAAAGTTAGTTAAGATCATAACATGGCTCTTTCTCCACAATAACAGTTACTTGGCACCCAGCTTCAAGCCTAAACCATATAAATACGTGTGTGTTTGGGTGTGTGTAACTGGGTATGTGAATACATCAAGGCAGGAAGATTTGATATAACTGGAAAACAATATTGTGACTTCCTTCAGTTGTTCCAGGCATTCAGCTTTCCTGAGCTTGTCACTTGTCACACAATTTCTGATGTAATATTCACGCCTCCTGTGATATTTAGGTTATAAAAATGGGTTGTGGAGGTCCAGGATGCCCTCAACAAAGCAGGACAGGAACACCTGAGCAGCTCTCAGATATAAATATCATCCAAAAGGTGCATAGATCTTTTGTGTATAATGTAAGATGGCTGAATAATGGAGGATGTTACCCCTTTAAGGAACAGTATTATTATTCCAGAATTTTCTCACGTGTCAACCTTTGCCAGGGCCATGTGTGTCAATTTTCCTTTTAGCAGCTCAGGTAGGTGAGCATCTGCCTGCTTTCTCATTTCGTTCCATGTAAACACAACCTTTTGAACCATAAGAAAACAAAAACCTCTTTCGTACTACCTAGCATTTCCCTAAAACTTGGCCCAGTTAAAAACCAAGCTCGTTGTAGAACAATCACCATCACTCATACAATTTTTGACTTTTGCCATATCTGTCACAACAAAATGGAAAGGATACCCAGATATTTCCAGATATTGTTTAGCATGGCAGATGTAAGGTAAAGGATAAGACAACTAAAATTTTTTCTTCCTTTCCTTTCTCCCCATACTGAAATTTGGTCATCGATATTTCACATCGATGTAACGTTTTTCCATTTTCTAAGAAAGGGATTTAAACCAAACGTTATCAAATTACACTCACTGCCAAGTAATCTGCAGTTGATTTGTCTGGATTGTGGCTCCTAGAAGAAGAATCAGATAAGGTCTAATAAAATCAAGGTTAAGGTAAAGCAAACTAGTCCTGCTGAAGCTGAGCAGGTTCTGCTTGAAGAATTCGGTGAATGTTGTATCTCTTGCTACAGCGGAGTCCTTTGCAACCCATATTTTGCAAAATCCCTTTCCCACGAGCTCAGATGGTCTGTCCAGACAACTTGGCACAATTTCATCAAGCCAACACACATTAATTCTCCATCCAGTTTCCCATTTGGCAAATTGGTTTTGGTCATTTTTACGCCAATGTTAGTATTCCACAGCCACTAAATGTTTTGATTAAAAAGAAAGAAAGAGACGAAAGCCCAGCAACAAAGCTACCAGCACCACCACTGAATGAAAAGGCCAACATTGTGCCATGCACACATTTTCAATAGTGAATGACATTACAAGACTAACATAACACCATATAGATGAAAAAGAGCAGCCCTAATGTGATACTTGCAAAGGTTTCTGTAGGGAATCCTGACAGCTTGGACAACAACCCCTGACTACGAGGCACTGCTGGGAACCCTCAAAGAGAAATAAAATAACTCTTCTCCACTACCCATGACTAAATAATGCTAAAAGGCCACGAAGAAAAACAGCTGCTTGTGGGAATTCACAAGGGTGGCTGTTGGGGTGCACTATGTGCTGGAAAAGAGATGGGCCCTGAGGATCAGAGAGAGGGGACTCTATCCTGGGCCCGGAGGTGACCCTGGGACTGCATCCAGGTCACCGGGGATGGACTGAGAGAAGATTGTGGGTTTATGGACAGACTGGGCTTATGAGAAGTGTTAATTGTAGTTTGTGGCCTTACAGGGTATTGTTTGCCTATTACCATAATAGGTAAAATCTGTGCAATGCCCCAGGTGACTGGGGGACACTGTGGTGAACATCTTTCCTGTTTATATGATGTCATATCCTGTTGGGTGCTGGTATTTAAGGAATTCCAACTTCACAATAAAGGGCTTTGCATTTTCCATCTGATGAGCAAGGTCCTTGCCCATGTGTCATTACTGCAGGTGGCTTTACCTGTTGTGTAAAAATGGCCGCACAAAATGAGGTTATCTGAGCTGTGTGCATTGCTCAGCAGCAGATCTGTTCTCAGGACGTTAAGCGTCAAGCACCCGTACTGTGAATTATTCCTCAATGTCTAAACAGAATTTCAGAGATATCACTATCATTACATCTGGATTTAGTGCTCAGGTTGTTCTAGTATGATTTAGGAATACCAGTTTTAACCATTCACCTACCTCTACAGGTTAAGTAGAGCGAAGAAAAGAAAGACGAATTTCATATGGTAAGAAACTGATTGAAAGTCTTCAAAACAAATAATTTCCCATGCTTTCAGTCTTTGAAGCAAAGGAGATTGAAAGCCTATTTTGTAAAAACCTACACCAAAACCCTTTCCCTGTTATCAGCTACAATAGTTAAGAATATCTTATTTTTTTTCTTACATGAAAGTTTGAACTTATAAGTAATAAAATGGGTTTTTTTAGACTAGAAACTGAAAGATAGTATATCTGAAACCAGAAGATTTTTTTTTTTTTTTTTTTTTAAACAGAAAAAGTAGTGGGATAAAGGAAGCAGAAAAGCAAGAGAACACAATTTGTTCTTGCACTGCATCAGCAAACTGTTCCTCACTGGTTCTTGTACCCTTTTAAAACCATGGAAAGGGTGGTCCTGTTAATGATGTTAATGGACCCCCCCAAAATCACAGCTAATTCAAATTCTAATAGAATACACTCCTCACTATAGAAAAATCTGGTTTGTGTATCCAAGGCAAACAATATAATACTCATAATTTACAAAGTTGGTGATATTTCTAAATTTCATTAATCTTGCAATGTGAGTATGCATTTCTTCTCAATCTGTATTAGAGGAGGAGCATAGCTTTTGTAAAGTGAAGATCAAGCACAACAGTAAAAAATAATTTTTATTAATATATTCAATTAAGATATTGGATAAAAATAATCTCAGTGTCTTTGACATGATTTTGAAAAACAATTAAGAGTTTCTCATGAACAGTACAATGAAAAATGACAAATCAGCAGACATATGGGATTTAAATGACTCCCTGCTTTCCAATACCAGCCTTTCTCCTCTTTCACAGAAGCTTAGATCAAAAGAAAGAAATGGGACTAAGGGTCTATTGATTTGAATTATTTTGGAGCAGGGGAGAAAAAGAGATTCCATCCACGAAACTCCCATTCAGTGAAAAGCCCGTAATCTCTTGTCTTCTTTAATGATGAGCTCCAGCTCCAGCTTTTGGGACCAAAGCATTAATGAAGAAGGAAATGAGGCCATCTCTGAAACAAAAAAGGCTCAAACCATTTAGGTCCAAAATGTTAAAGAATTAAATGTGACAAGGAAACAAACATACAACCAAAGAAAACTTTGCAACTCTGCCATTATAAACTCTTTCAAAATACACTGGCAATGTGTAGTGGTTGTTCAAAATGCATTTTATTTCCAGATGTGATTTTAGATCCACAAAAGAGAGAGGAGGATTTTGGGTATTCGCAGTGTTACATGAAACATAAGTGTCAGAAAGCAAAACTCACACTCTACCAGCAAACTGTTGGAGCTTCTTCTACCAAAATAAAAATTGAAAAAAATAAAAATTGCAGCATCTTCTGTCTGTTTAAGCTGCACAATTTGCAAAATGTGAAGGTCTGTCCCAGCAGTTTCAGAGGGATGAAAAGGAGAGTTAAGACTACATTGGCAAATAAAATTTATGTAGTTTGTACGCTGAAATATTTGGGTTCTTCTCCAGTCCCCTCCATGTCCCCATTTCTGCAGAGCTACATTTTAATCTTATACTGTTATTGATTATGTTACAGGCTTTTTTCCCCTAGACAATTTTAAAATGTACACATCTTGATGGCTACGATGCTTAATTTGGAAATTGGTGCAGGAGACTCTTAGCCCCTCTCCAATTATATCTTGTGAAACAGGCTCTCTGGAGATTTTCAATAAAATGTTCTTTCATTATCACTCAAATTACATCTTCACGTTTATTGACAGTAATCCTGAAGAGGGTGAGTTTCTGCTGTAAATCAGCTTTCATCATCAGGAGCGAGGATTTCAGGAAAACGGGCATTAAAAACGTGCTGCAGAAAGTGCCGGATTCTATTTCTGCAAAATGCTATTGGGTAAATGACTGTTATATTGCACAGATCACTGTTATAATATTGGGAAAAAATAGCCTCATTTGCCACAGAGCAGCATTCACAAGCTGAAATGATAAGCTTGCAGGTTTAATGATGGGTTATTAGCTAAGCATCGATTTAGAAATTCATTTAGGGAATAAACAAAACAAAACAAAAGCCTGATTGTGAGACAGATTTCAACAGGTATTTCTAATGTTTGCTGTGATGGATGAGTATTCCTGGATTTGCATTGCTTCAGTGATAATATCCTGTTAAATCTGGGTGCTTGGGGGAAGAGACACATAGAGACACATTCATTTAAGTGGTTTTGTACCATGAACTTCTCATTTTCACCACCTACTTCCAAACTCGGAACACTTTTAGAGTGTGGTTGACAAGCTTCCACAATCTGCACGGCTTCACCCAAATTCAGAGTGATTTGAATTTGTGAAGTTAAAAATTAACATCTCAGCTGAAATTAATGGGATTTTTAGTTCTCACTTGCCATTTAAGTGAAAACATTTAGCGTTTTTTTGTTTTCTGTCCTTCTCAGGCTCAGTTTAAAGACACAGAAAAGGTTGGTGGGCATAGGGTAGAGATAGGGGATACACATTATAAAGTCACCCCAAGACAGTGGCAATCTAGAAAATAGGTTTTGCAAAAAAAAAAAAAAAATAGAAGAAAAAATTGATACAGAAAGCAAAATATTTTAACTATGAAGGAAAAAACGTTGATTTGATATTTTGAAATCAAATTTGGCTAATTTTTGTATAAGAAATCCGAAAAATCTAAAGATTTTATCTAACCTAAAGTGGAAGCAGGAAAATAGAGTTTGTTTTTTTTTTTTTTAACTCAACGTAAGATTACTTTTTTCTTTAAATTTTTGCTCCTCAGCCATTACATTACATTACATACTGGCTCTCAGTATAGTGTCATGCCTTTAAACAAGTTAATTCCAAATTGCTGCAACAATTCAGGTTGGAGAATAACTGGTCTTGAATTCAACCTATTCATTACTCATTATTATATAAAATAACCCTGTTATTTATTTCATCTAAGGAAAAGATTTTTATTAAAGTGAGAATTACAAACAAGATACATTCAGGTCTGGTCATGCCTAGTGCCTGGTATTTCCTACCACAAAATCTGGATGCTGTAAGGTTTCTCCCCCTGCTCCCAGGGCAGACCCCACATTGTCTTTCAGTTTTATCAGTGTTGCTATTGATCAGACCCCCACAGCAATGTCTGGCGCCCAGCAAAACCACCCAGTTTAATCCAACCCAACCATCTGCCTGCTTTACCTCCATCCTTTCTATTTTGCTCTAATTAGTTGTGTCTTCTTTAAACTGAAATTTAAACAACAGCCCCCAGGGTTGTGTCATTTTTCAAGATGGGCAGCACCAAAAAAAATGGGAGCAAGTGGCAGGGAGCATCTGGACCCTGCTGTAGCCTCTTCAAAAAGGTGCAGCCTCCACAGTCCTGCTGTTGCTGTTTCATGTGGCCGTTTACACGTGGTGAGGAGCAGCTGCTGACGAAGGAGAGGTAAGACAGAAGAAACAGATAATATTGAGCAGCTCCCAGGGGATAACTGGAAATGTCCAAGAATGCATTTCTTCCCAAAAATGGTGCAATATAAAACATGACTAGCTTATCATTTATGACAATTATGACATGTATCCACCCCACTATTTGTGTTTAAATGTCTTTTTGATTTCAGCAGATACTGTGCGTGAACAAAGAAGGAAACACTGCACGGGAAACTGCTGTGACCTCCAATATACTGGTGCATGGCAACTGGTGACCAGTTGTGTTCTCAGTGGTCCCTTGCAGAATTTTCATTTCTACTTGGCCGACAAAAAGTTATTCAGCTCTAAATTCACCTGGTCATCTTTTTGTTTTTATTGTGACTGACATGTCTTCCTCACAATTCTATATATAGAATAATGAAGAATCTTCTCTGATTTTACTGTGAATCTCAGAGATTTTTTTTATACTATTCATGAAGTTTTACAATTCAGAGTTTGCAATCATCAAAAGTTTTGAATTTTGTTTTGAGTACTTTTCCTTTTGTAAAAATGAGTTGGATACATGCTAGAAGATCAGGAGTCAAATAAAATTAAAAAGCAACAAAATTCATTTAATTAATAATTTAAATAATCATCAATAAATTTAATAATTTGAGCTTTCAGGGCAGTCCCACTTGGCAATACTGCTCAAGTCCAGAATTCCAGATTCCTGAGACTGGAAACAGAAGATTAGAAAGTGGCCACCTCTTTTTACCCTCAAGCCCAGTAATAAGCAGGCAATAGCTGGGGACAGGCTGCTTGTTATTTGTGTTAGTTCACAAAGCACAGATGTATCCTAGGCTTTTCATAATTTCCTATATTTTTTTAATATACACAAGTGTATTAAAGATGCCCATTCCTTTTCTTTTAGCTAGATTTTCCCTAACCATATTTTATGGTATTTTCAGCCTGTTTTACAGTGGGTTCCCCTCTCTTTTATCCTTGCCACTCACAGTGGCACATGAATTCCTAAATTTAAAGTAGAAATAGAGGAAAGGAGGGAGAATTTACGTTAACAGGGAGGTAGGTGTTCACTTACTGTTATGAAAATTTGTCTTCTCTTATCACTGCTGTTTGGCCAGGCTAGCTGTTCAGAGCTCAAACCCTCCACTCTGCTAGAAAAGAAACTGTAGAAGATGTACCTTTCTGAATCCACCTGGACTGGTCATGACAATGTTTATCACGACAGAATCCAGAAAATCTGTGGCCTAAACAGAGGTTAGTGCAACGTCCTTGGCACCTCTCTGAACACATGAAGATGAACTAGCAGGAGGAGAAGAAATATTGGGTGAGATCCCTCATCTCATGAACATATATACTGAAAAGATGGAAGCACTTCAGGTAACATCTGGCCACTTTTTCACAGTCCAACAAGGGCTATGAGTTTCCAAAACCAGGGAGAACATCTGGCTCCAGAAGGCAGAGCACTCACAAAAACTATAATAACTTTATGTTCCATAAAATAAGTCAGTGACCAGGCTAAAGGAAATGACACCCATCAGCAGGAAGAGGAGGTTAAAGGCTGTTGGGAGGATTTGGAGACAAAGAATCTATGAGAGGAATCAGTCCTCAGGTGGAACAGTGACTGCCTGCTCCTTCCCAGTGCTACTTGTCACTTACAGTTTTTGGATATTGAGTATTGAACACTGATTGATTCTATTATTTCATCTCCCCTCTTTGAAATATGGGTGTGACCCAGGCCATCAGGTTTCCAAGAGCAGTCATTCATCTGTCTGAGGAAATCAGGGCTTGGGAAGTTCCTGGTGCATATATTGAAGCATAACTTTGTCTTTCATTGGCCTTTCTTAATATTAGAATGTCTCAGCAAGTTATGATGTCTGTGACCAAGAGAGCAAGAACTCACAAAGTGGATATAAATTGCTTCTTTGGATTGGTCTAAAGAGTCTGGTTTTGCTACAATATGCTCTGTACAGAATAATTCTCAGCTGTGCCTGAAGCCAAAAAAGATCAGTCCTTAGCATACAGTCTTTAAGCGTCCATTCTCATTCCAAAGTAATTTCTAGCATAAAATCAGCTTACACTGACTAAAACCTAAGATGCATGCAAGTAAAAAATTGATTATCAATTTATTTCTCTTTAAAAGACTTTACTGAGGAAAAGGAAATGAGATGAAGGAGGGTAACACTGGAGCAGCAAGATAATAAGCTTCTGACACCTCTTTTTGTTGACATAATGGGATAATGTGGTAATTACATTAGTTCAAACACATGATACCTGAGTTGTGGTGGCATAATCTGACCTCTCAGGCTGAGCTACACAAATGTTGCTGACCCTTCTTCCCACACATTTCTGTTCCCCTGGATATATGCTAAAAAAACCAAAGAGAAACAGACTTGTGCTGTGACACAGTTTCTTAATCAGATGTCATTCCACACCGAACCAGGCTGGGAAAGACACGCAATTGATAAAATAACAAGATTTTCAGCACTTTATCCTCTAGAGATTTGAAGTTGGATGTTAAAAGCACTCTGAGCTGATGAATTTATCACAGTTTGCTGGTTAGTTTCTTGATTAACTGGGTTTTAAATCCATTTTACTAGACTTGTGGGGGGGGGAAGAAAAGGAACAAAAAAATCCCCAAAACAGACTGCTTCTTGTGCAACAAGAAAATAAGGGTCCTGAGGTAACTGAGAATGCACTCACATAATCAGGAACATTTATTCAATGTGATTCACAAAGTATGAAGAGAATACACCAAAAATAAGTAAAGCATTGGGCTATGGGTCTGATATCATTTAATTTGACTGTGCTAAATGCACCAGTTGCAACATGCCTTTTTATAATGTTGTAAAATATTTCGATCTATTTTAGAGAGCTTCATTAATAAAACACCTACATGAATTCAACTGGAAAATACTGAAATACTCATGTTTATAGTGTATGGTTCGTAGAAAATGTAATTTTAAAAGGCTTTGCATAAATTGAGCTGAATGGAGAGGTTTTTGCGCTACTGTGACTGTGACTAAGCAAACTACTCTTATTTCATGTTGGGATTAAAGTATGATTTTAATTTCATGCCCAAGTTTAAGAACACATTAAATGCTTTCATATATGTACATATGGAATTGTGTTATTGTTCAGTTCCTTTTTCTATACTCTACTTGTTTTGTAACCTTGCGTGTTAGTAGACACAAACATTTATTTAGATTAACTCTGGATGGGCTAGATTGGCTGTGGGAGGCCGAAATAACACACAGATTTGCTAAGCCAATAAGAAACAAACTGATCAATAATGATATATTGATCAATTTTCACTCTGTTGCAACAACATCAGGTTGAATGATTACGTCAACCGTTTAGTATATCAGAAACAAAGTAGTAGTAAAAGGGAATCATTGCAGAATCAATTTTGTCCTACTTTGAGGCCACTTTTCTCAGAAAATGCTGCACTTTCCTGAAGCAAATTTCAAGATTAACATTACAGGCTGTTTCATACAAAGTTAAAGTTCTAACAGCATTAAAGTAAAGCTCCCTAAAGGTCTCCTTTAAAATAAATTTTTCATACACTTTCCACAGAAAGAACAGAATTAAATTCTATCACCTTTCATACAGAGGATGTAAAGTAGTCATATGTAAGACCATTCTATAATTGAGGATGCTGAACACTGCTATTATTTTTCATCCTTCCTCCCTTTTTGCTGCAGGTTTTTCTAAGTTGAGAGTACATTTTCCTCCTATTCAAAGAACTAAGGAAAGATTAGAATTTGAAAAAAAAAATAATAAAACAAACCACAGACTTCTTAGCAGATTTTTATTTTTCACGGTGTCTCATAACCCATACTATCTAAAATCCATTGGTGGATGCTAGGATTTACTACTTGCTCTTCAGTTTGGATATATATGAGGAAATTAGTGACCAGAATTATCAAACATTACTATTTGCTTAATTATTCCCACATTTTTATGTGGCCCTTCCTTTCCTCTTTTTCTTTTCTTTTCTTTTTTCTTTTCTTTTCTTTTTTCTTTTCTTTTCTTTTTTCTTTTCTTTTCTTTTTTCTTTTCTTTTCTTTTTTCTTTTCTTTTCTTTTTTCTTTTCTTTTCTTTTTTCTTTTCTTTTCCTTTTTTCTTTTCATTCCTCCTCTATGTATCAATTAAAAGCATCCACATTTTCTTGTCAAAGTCAGAGGCTGCAAGGAAGGGAGTGACTCTCTGCACTGATTGTTATCAGCACAGTCATTAAGAGGTCAGCAGGCAAGTGAATGACCAATCATGCTTTGTTTAATTCAGACTATCATTTTCAAATCATATTCTTCAATCTGAGAATATTCCTAGTCTGTTGTTTTATGCATCTACCTAATGCAACACCATTTTAATGGCACAGCTACTCTATTACGAAAAAAAATGATGACACATCTGAGAAAAGTTAAATATGGAGCACACAATTTCAGAGGTGCAAAGCTGAGGTGATTAGTCGAGACTGTTTCTGGAGAATGATCTTTTTTCCTTTCTCCTCTTTCTTTGTTAAGCCTCTATATAGCCAACACCTTAGTTCAATTTACTGAAAAATCAGAGAAGGCTACCAAGCCTGAAGATCAGACTCCAGCAACTAAAATCAGTCATGAAGATGGTAACTGGCCTACAAATAAAGAATAATTGATAGTTAGGGATTTAAAATTGATAGTTAGGGATTTAACTGGGGTTGGGTAGAACACAGTCACAAAACTTCCCTAATTTTCACAAGATATTAGGTATGTTATTATTTGGTTATGGCTGATAGTCAAAATGCTTTATATTGTCTAGGAAAATGGATTATTTTTTGCTTCTTTGTAAAAAACAATATAAAGCTGTGGTAGGAATCTCTCTTTGCCTTTCAGAAGTGTTCCCCAGGAAGGAGGGGCAAGATATTTTACAGCCAAAAATGTTTTTTTTTTTCAAAGAAAACAGGACAAAAATCTAGAGAACCATGCAGTACATGCAGTGCTCTTGTGCCATAGTGTGCTTTTATGTCCTGAGCCCAGCCTGTGCTGCAACAGCCAGCAACATTTTGTGGATTTGCCTTTGACAAAAAAAACATGTTATCATGCTTGTTCTCCAATTTAATATTTTTCACTTTTGCCCCAGTTTTAGAATTTGTTCTGAGCTGGCTGACTCCGCTGCAGTCTGTATGAAAGCAGCAATCCAGACATATACAGAGCATCGCAGAGCTGGAGCAAAACAGGGCACGGCACAACACTACATGGTGTAAAATAAAATGTGGAAGTCAATTCCTCTATGCATCAGAAGAATTGCTCTCCACATGTAAGGGCTAGAATTCAGCTATACCTGCTGAATATTAACAGATTATTTTTTTTCCTCATGTATCTCTGCTCTCTTAAATGTAACAGTTTGGTCTGTGGGGATGTTATACTTGTTTAATTTCTTTGGCAGTATATGCAGAACACAATGTACTATTGAGCAAAAAATACAGATTGCACTCGTGAATCATATACATTCCAATTAAAAATTAATTTTCCTACTTCTCTTCTAAAAAACCCAGCATGAATCTGTGTTCTGCCAAAAAATTTGTAGAAACAGGTGTTTTTATTCAATGCTGTTTTCTATTAATGCCCCTGAACACACCTCTCTCTTCCTTTTTGTTTAGATCTCTGCCTTTTCCTGTGACAAAAAGCAACACCTTACTCTTTATAGCTATGCTTATGTTTTTGTTTTTCTTTTATTGTGCACCCTATCCCTGATAATTTGCAATGTTTTGTGACCTCTGCCAGGTGGTGGGAAAGGTGAACAAAACGTCTCTGTTACTGTTGGGTTTGATTGTGCAGTAGGCCCCAAATCCTCCCCTCAATCCTGTTGCACATAAAGCTGTAATAAATCATAGTGTTTTTATTCTCAGCAAGGCAACTTTGATACAAACACACCCTTGCCCAAGTTGTAATGGAGGAATAATCAAGTACATTTTTTGTTCTTCAAGCATCTTCTTCCTACTTAAGCATGGGAGATTAGCTAACACTCCCTTCTGGTACTGTCTTTCTGAGATGAACAAATAGAAGTCACTGTTGTTGTCACTTCATCCCATCCTCCCATGATGGATCAATACTCCTCTCCCAGCCTGTCAGAGGAGGACAGCAGCAATCTGGACTTATATCATAGAGCTCTCAGGAGAGAGATGTTAAATAAACCAAACCAAACCAAAACAGACCTGCATAGAACTGCTTGTTGTGCCAGCTGTTATTTGAAAAAGTATCAATCCACTTCACAATGTAAGACCCTAACAGTAAGGAACTAAGAAAACTCTTTTTGTGAAGGTAGGTCACAAATTCTGTTCACAGATTTGTCATGCTTTCAAAAAACCTGTGGTCTACACGTTCAACATTTGCATTTCTGCCCTACTTGTTCAAATTGAAATCAAAATCAGCTCAAAAAAATTGCCTGGAAACTTCCTTGGATTTTAACTCCCTGCTCAGCTACAGATTATGAGAGTTTGAATACGTCCTGTGATAGAGCTGCACTTCGTTATTTCCCCCAAGAATCGAAGCTACTTTTAGATCCCTCCCAGAGTCTAGAGAGCCTTCTGCACTCATAAAATACCCAGAAGTACCCAAGGCTTTTTGTGGACTCTGAGTACTGAACAACAGCAGGAAATTTGCCAGCAGCAGGTTAAAGAAACAAAAGATGTATAGAAAGCATAACCTATCAACAGATTTCATATCAGCTAAGAAACGAGCACAGCACATCCACTGAGGTGCACCTCCTTCAAAACTCAGTGTTCTCACCCACACTCTCACCCTCCACAAAAGGATGTTCTGGCTGTCTTGGAAAAGAATCCTACTGAAATCACAGTCTGAAAGTGACCAGATTACCCTTCTTGGTCTGCACGTCCTAACTATGTATTAAAATAACAACAACAACAAAAAATTCTTTTCGAACATAAATTGTTCCTTTAATTCCTGATGCATTCCATCAATTTCTATAACTAAGGGTCTGGCTTTGAGTTTTTAGAATCTACCAGTTTCAAGGAGTTATAAGTGTTAAGCACTTGTGAAAAGTCCCCTATCAAAAATATATGTGTTCTCTTGTATTAAACTAGGTATGGCTTTACGAGTTAGGAAATACTCCTGGAAAAAGAAAATTAAGTAAATTTAATCTTCTCCCAGCTATAATTTATTCTTCATCTCAGGACAATGGATATGAAACATCATAATTTTTTTTTAATGATATGTTTAAGCTCTTTAGAGTCTATGAGTTGTCACAGGTATCAAAAGTTCACAGAGTTTCAGATTTTTTCATGTTGTATTTTACAGCTGCATTTGTTAGTGTAAAAACTCATTAAAATTCTCTGCACATCTCATAGTCTGCGTGTAGACAGTGTAAAAGAGAATAAATAAATCTATGAGAATTCAATGAGACCCGAGAAAGGAAAGCGCTGTTATTCTGTAGTTGCAGAAAATTTAGAGGTATTTCATATACAAATGTTTTGTATATTACTTTAAAAAAACCCTCAAAAAGCCATAAAGACTGGCGCTCATATTTGCTGGTGAGTCAATCTTTCTTTCAGACATCAAGAGATGACCTCTTAAGACCCGAAGATTTATCAAGTCAGCAGTTTATTCCCTTAGGCCACCATCTTCAGCCTCTTCCTCTTCCAGTCACGTCTATTGAAGGACTTTGCAAAGCCCCATGAGGAAATGGGCTAATCTACTGCTTTCTAAAGGACAGGAATGATGCCTATCCTGACTGCACTTTATGGGATGAGAAAGCTAATAAAGGGAAGGAGACTACATCTATTCGTGAAAGATTCAGTATGATGTTTGTGTTACAAGAGGCAGAGTTGGAGTGCTCCAGCTGTCAATCAGAAAAGCAGTATTGCTGCCCAGCTTCAGCAAACACTATGCAGAAATTGTTGAGAAAATTCATTCATCTTTTTACTTTATGGGCACAAAATGTCTCTGAATTGACATAAAAAATACAGGCTTTTATCTTTCTCCTCTTTTTTTTTCTCTTTTATCAGTTGATTCATTAACAGACAAATACACATGAAAATTTAAAGTGAAAAAAATAAATAGAAACCCCAGATATTTTTAAAATAAAATAACTCTTATTCATTTACATCATAGAATTTTCCATAAGCTTTTTTTGTTTGCTGTCTGCTTTGAAAAATTCACATATTCATTGCGCATTGTTATTTGTGAATTTTTCCACTGCAAAAAGGAAATGGCAACACAGGCATTGCAATACCTTCATCAATATATATGCAAAATAATTTCTTACCTAGCCAGACAACCTGGTTAGGGAATTATATGAAAGGAAAAAAAGAGACTCTGTCTTTTAGCCCATCACTAATTTCCAATAAACAAATTCAACCAAACTTTCTACATATTAAATAAGTTTAAAAATCTGTGTTACTCTTTTCAGGCAGTTGCACAGGTAGGTCTGTTGGTGGCGTCCCCTGAGTTCATGCAGATACCTGTCATATAAGTGCTGACTTCCTTTATTTATCCTTATGCCATTTTTAAAAAAATACAAATAAAAATGAAATTCATTCTTCTTTCTTCATATTCTTCCACTCTGAGGTTTTTCTTTTTTAGTCATGGCAGAGAGCATCTAATTTTCAGGTTCAGAAGTGCCCCATTATCTACTCTGCTGGCTGCTACTCTGCTGAAAAAGTGTTACCATGGGAAAGGGTAGAGATCAACCTGCAGGGCTCTGATAAGCACTCCTTTATGTTTATTTTTGAAATTTCTATGTACCCGGTCAGTTTAGGAATCTGACATGTGAAAATACATAAATCAAACCGGTTGGAATTTAAAAAAAGAAAAAGAAAAAGGTGGTGATATTTGTCTCGCCCAGCTCAGATTTATAAATACAGGATCTTGAAATAAATAATAGTAATAATAAAAAATAACCTACCTAATTCTCTGCTGGCAAGTCTAGAAAGAAGATATGACTACATAAGACAGTTTACACTGAGGAGTTTTGGGATGTGTTGTAGGGAAGCTGGAGGGAGACCAGATTCCCCTCTGCCAGGGGTGATCATCTCGAGTGCAGAAATGGAAACAAAGTGGCAACGATATAGGCAAAACCCAAAAACGTGGCAGAGAAATCATTTTTTAAGGGTACAGCAATACTTTAGCAACTGAATTATGTTTCAGGAATCACAAGGGGATAAACTAGCAACGGTGCTATGGGAATATCCACATTTTCTTTCAGTTCTGGGATCTTCTGCTGTTTAAAGTCACAGGTGCTCGGTAAACTGCATGGCAGGAAGCAACCGCTCCTGAAGCTTTCCATGAATCCAGGATATTTTGAAAGTCCCAGTACAACCCAGTAGACACTTCATGGACTGCACAGCAGCCTTTTGCATCCCCTAAAAGAGCTGAGGAAAACCAAGGGCTTCACAAGCTCAGACAGCACCTTAAACAACTGAAGGAAGTCGCCCTCTCTCCCTCACAGCCTTGCTGCAAAATGCTCAAGTTCCTGCTTCTCTGAAATTTCAGAGACCCCTGGAAAACACATTCACAGCTTTGTCAATTAAAGACAAGCAGCTTAAATTAGAATGGTCAAAATGAAGTCTTACCAGACTGCTAAAAGAAATAGCTTAACATGGTGAAGTAAAAATATCCAAGCAATATGAAAAGCATTCCTACAAGCTGTGTTCCAATTTCCCTGCTGAAGTACTAGACATAGCAGAAGATGCCTATAAATACACAACACACATATTAAAACCATAAAATCAGCCTGTAAGTGGCTTTAATTAATTTGCTCTATACATAGAAAATCTGGAAATCTGAAAGAATGGATTGGGTCAGTCAAGTTAAAATTCAGGATTCTCTCATAGGCACCTGAAAGAGAATTACTCGATAACAGGAATGAAAAGATTATTTGTAATGTTGCTTCACATGCTGAGGAGATTTTTTAAGAAAATAACTGTGTATTAAGTTCATTCAGTCATGAATCCTGGTCTTGTTTCCTGTCTCAGACGCCAGTACAAAATGTATATTTTAGCTTAAACATCTGACCAAAACATCTGTTACCTGTTGTTACATTTTGGACCTTGAAATCTGCCTGCTTTCCAACAGATCCCCACTATGTGTTTTATAGTCTGCAAGTAGCTAAAAAGCACACAGCAGATGCTACTTAGTATTGGACTGCATGACTTCCCATTGTCCAAGACAGCAAATCTTGTTTTAATTCATCACAGAACATAAGGATGCTTCCGTAATCCAGCCTTTAACACAACTAAACCTTCTAAAGAGACAGTCATGCCTTACAAATGACTTACAAAAATCCTCTTTTCTGTTTTGTTCCACGAGAGCAGCGGTCAATAAAAGAGCTGTCTCTGCAATCCTCCTACTAAATAACTCTCCCAAGCCCATTTCTGCATATCCGCTGTTGACTGTAATGAAATTGGCTGGATTGACGTTTTGAATGCATTTTTGTCTGCATCACCTTTGTAAGAACTGTGTTTTACTCTGGTTTGCGGTGATGTGTGTTCTCAGCACAAGGGAGGATGAGAAGCTGCCGTTATCATTAATAAAATTCTGCCAAAGTATGCCGATTTTGCAAAGGAAACTAAAATGTATATCCAGCTAATGAAATCCCCGGGTCTCATTAGGAAACCAAGAAAAAGATTTCAAGTCTTCCACTGGTCCAGGAAGGGTAAATTAACACTCCCATAGTCACTTTCTGAGCTTTTCAAAGGACTGACAACCGTTAGCTGAGAGGTAGGAGGAAGCAGTCTCATAAACCAGACCTTAACTGCAACTTCTTCCATGTTCTGGTGTATTTATGTTAAAATTACTGTTTTTCAGACTCATTTCTACTCTTTCTCTACCTACCACACCTACTAACAGGAAGGCTTTTTTTTATGGTGACAGAGAAACAGTTGAGAACATTAAAAAACAACTGCATCATCCCACAAATGTACTGGAAACATTAAAAAAGGTACTAGAAACCAGATCCCAAGTCACGTCTGGGAGCAGGGAAGGATTTATTCTCACCAATCAGTGTCCTCTGAGGCATCTAAGTGTCTCACTCTTGCCCCAAAGTCACACCAAGGTCTCACTCTCTCCATCAACTTCACCACACCGTGGGAACAGAAATTTTAAATCCATTCAAGTAGATCTGCAGAGGGTTCTGCCATTGACTTCAATGTAGAAAGCCTGTTCCAGAAGGCCAAAGAAAAATAATATATGAAAGAAAGCTACAATTCTTGTGCCTCATTTGCATTACACTTCCCCACAAGCATTTGACTTAAGGACTGAGCCTGGAAGGGATTTTTTCAGCAAAAAAAAAATACATATTAGTCACTTATGAAAGAAAAGATGACAAAAGATGAAAAAAAAGCATGACAATCAGCCTGAATGCTAGAAATTGCTTTCAACTGCTTTTCTCTCTGTAAATTGTTCATATAATTTAGAATGAAAATTAGTTCTGACTCTTTTAATGTGAATACATAGACATTCAAAGGCCTATAAGCCACTGATGAATTCTCAGAATTTCAGACTTTAAATTCTTGCTGTCAGTTTCTTAACAGCTTTCTACAGTGCTTTTCAGCTAAAACAGGCCAGGATAATGTATCTAATGTGTCTGTCACTAAGCTAAGCAAAGCTGATTTAGCACTAGAATTTGAAATTGAAGCCACTCTACTTCCTTCATCCATCTAAACATGTGACTGACCAGGTGACTCTTCCTCTGCTACTCTGTCCCAGTGTCAGATTAAATTAATAGCTTAACCTGCCAACTTAGGCAGAAGGTAAAAGCACTGAAAAACTGCAAAATAGTGGCAATATGGAAGTGTTCCTGTTTCTGATGCAAGACTGGTAACTGCTGTCTTTTTCTAATGCTAAGCTGGACTGAGTAGTTTAAACCACTGGTAGTTTGCACAGTAGAGGTCAGGAAGAAGAATTTAAAAAAAAAATTTGTTTGGTTGGTTGGTTTTGGTTTTGGTTTTTTTGTTTGTTTTGGCCTTTTTGTTTGTTTTGGCTTTGGTTTGTTGGTTGGTTGGTTTGTTCTTTTAATTTTACTCCTGAAAATACAGGATGTCTTTCCAAATGCCAGCCACTGCATCAATCTGGTTTGCTTCCACATCTCCCGCACATGTCCATTTTCATCTTGCTGATTCTTCCTTTCCAGCTGCATTCAGGGTTCCTGTCTTTCTTGTGGATTACTGATCCTCTCTACTGTGGTCTTCCTTTCCAATGAAAATATAAGATCTGTTGTTATCTTTTGTAACCTTTAAAGCAGAAGCTGTGTTTCCTTCCACATATAAGTCCACACTGGAAGCAGGATTATCAGGTTTGCTTCATTCCTGACTGCAGTCTCAGAGAACAGTTTTCAGAAAGGTTTTGGAATTCCATATCTGTTACAAGTCACCTTAAAACTTCATCATTAGCAGTCCAGAGGTTTGAGTTTTTGTGTGGAACAGATAAGTCTCAGTGGTTGCATTCCTTACAGGCATGCACCAGCCTCCCAAAATTTTCTGTCTTTCAACTGTATCTCATCAGACAAACGGCTCAACATATCAGCACCAGGGTAAAGAAAAGCTAATTTCTATCCTACTTAATACCATTTTCACTTGCTTTTGTGAACATTTTCTTTTGGGAGGGATCCTTGCATCACCTCACCCCAACTCCTCCTAAGTACTGTGCACTCTAGAGAGTTTGTCCTCTATTCTGCAGGCCTTTCCTCTATGTTCTCCAGTATTTTCATTTATAAACCCTCTGCTCCTCTAAACAGCAAGTTATCATTTCTTAGTTGGTGGCTGGTCTCTATTTGACTCTGTCTAGGAATGGTCTCTCTATCACAGTTGAGGGCAAGCATTCAAGACAAACTCTTCAGCTTTGGTTGGAACGCAGATGCACAGAAGCAGCAATTGTATAATTGGAAACACCCAAGAGATAGTTTAGGAAGTAATTTCTCCCTATTATTTGCTGTCTTGCAAGTGAGATGAATGTCTGGTCCTAAAAGTGAGGACTGACAGCATAAGTGAGTACACCTATGCAGTGCACGCTCAGGGATTGGCAAGTGCATTTTGAAAGAGCTAAGCAATTAAATCACATAACTGCACGATGTCTTACACAAAGGACAAAAATAGTGCAAATTTTTAACAGGTTGTTAAGTGATTTAGGATAAATACCCATAGTCTTTTCATATGATTTGCATTCTTTGTGGCTACACCTTTGCAGGCATTCAACTCCCCAGTCCCCAATAAAATCAAGAGATCATTTCATGCTTTGAAAAATACATGATTTGAAATGTTAAGTAGGTACTTATGACTAATTTTAGATTTGTTAATTTTTAATGAATATGTGTCTATATTTTCTGCAGAAATAAAGAAGGATGTGATAACTTTATAAGTAAAATATCTCTTTTCGTGCCAACTACTCTGGTAATGCCAATTAATCACTAGTGCCATAAGAATTCCTGAAAAACCTTTCTTCTAAAAGTACAGAGGATGTTGTCATATTTCTCTGCTACCTGAAATTAGATTGTTCTGCTTTGGGAAGGCAGTTTATCAACATCTAAATCTATGTTATAGCTGAGTTGAAATGCTTCTGAATGCTTTTCTAAGGAAAGTATTACTCTCACATCAGTGTGTGCGTGTTTCAGGTTCCAGTATCCTGTCACGGGATCATAGCCCTCTGACTAAAATAGCTTTTTATGAAAGCTTTTTCTTTAAATTGTAAAGAGAAGGAAAATTCCTTCTATATCCAACCTTTCATTTTTATTCAGGTGGTTGATTAATTTTTCTCCTTAAAACTAACAGCTTTTACGATTTGATAAAGACAGTCAGAAATGCAAAGTCTTTAGGCATTTCTGACCATTTGCATTAGTTAACTGACAAGACATTAAGCTTTCCTTCAGGGCTCCAAAATGCCAATAAAGATGTCCTGTACCAGAAGGAGTACTGCTGAAATGGGATACAGCTGGCATTCTGGTCAGAGACAGTTTTCCTCGGAGGCCTTTTCATTGCTTTAACACTAATCTGTGACAAAAAGGCCTTGTCAGATTCTTATTGCATTTAAGAAGCTTTTGGTGAGATTTGTATTGATTTGGAATAAGGCAACTGACAACATTGCAATAAATTTTTACTACTTAGTACTGATCAATATGGATTTTTTCAACCTTTCTCAAGAAAATTGCTTTCTACTGCTTCAGATATGGCCAAGCTGCTCCTAAGTTAATTATATCTCATGCAACAGGTCATGCACTTTTTCTGGTTCTAGTTTCTGACTAGAAACAATTTTTAACAGTCACGGGACATTTTCATGTCTACAACTAAAAAAACCCGAAAACCTGCTGCCTCAAGAGGACGGTGTCAGTAGCAGTGTTTCATTAATGAAGGTAACTAAGGTAAATTGGCTTTGCTGTATCCAAAAAGGGGAACATTTCTACCACTTCACCTTAAAATTCTAAGATCTTGAGAACAAATTGAAGACATTTTGATCTGGATAGTGGGTGACCTCATCTGCCCATGTTCCAGATGTTCACACAACTCTCAAATTTAAGCCATCCATCGCTAACCGGATATTTTTTCTTCTTGAATTCTACTTTAAATAAGTTTAATTCTTCGGGGACAAAAGGGGTTGTGACAAATATGCAACCAAATTAGAAACCACTAGCAGAAGCCTTTGTAAGAAGTTCATCCAGCACAGCAAAATAAATATGACTTCTTCACCTCATGTGCGAAGGAAATAGGAAAAAACAATTATAAACTATCTCAGGGCTTTGATATGCTCAGCAGGAATTGCTAACTCATGAGGGAAAATTAGGCAGGTAAATATTTGTAGGAAAGCATAGGAAAACCCGTTCACATTCAGCATTTCAGCAAAATTCATATTTGTCAATTAAAGGAAAATGGATTTTTATTTGTCCTTCTTCATCCACCTGTTACTATGTCTGACTGGGCTGATTTTGGAGAGTAAATTGAGCTTCTTGCCTTGTCTCATCATCAGAGAATATCTGACCAAAGAATTCATTCAATACTGGAGTTAATAAAAACATGCAACGAGCACTATATGGTATGTCTTGTGGCTTACAGTGTTGCCTTTTTCCCACCCTGGAAATGAAACTCGAGACAATTTTAGTAAGGAGGTGATATAAAAATGGATCTTTATTTGGAGGCCTCCAGTTATGGGGAATGTCCACAAAAACCCACCCACATGGGGTGAACACAGTTTTTTTAGGCTTTAGGAAATTATCATCATTGATAAAAAGCACTAATTACGAGGACAAGTGGTAATGCAACTCCCCCCCAGGTCAAGCCCCTTCTCTGGAGTCTCCCCCTCAGCACTAGCTGTACTTTTTCCATGAAATGTATCCTGAAGAGTTGTTCTCAACCTTGGTAGCCAGGAAGAACCAAGATAGGATAGGGGCCTTGTACTCCCTGGGGCTTGGAGCTCTGGAATTTGTTTTGTCTTTCTTCCTAGGGAAAGGCCATGGAAAATTATTGGGAAAACTATCCACTGCTAGAATAAGCTACAAATATATATGTAAAGCATACAGAGAATATATAAGGAAATAAGAGACAAACACCAAAATGGCATCAATAGGCATCTATTTATCAATTCCTATTTAGAAACAAACCTTGACTATTATTCCTTTAGAAAACAGTATTTTGATTGAACACATTCTTAAAATATCTCCCTTGCATAGGAAATAACTGTCAAACATACCAATTCCAATTATTAAAATTACAGTGGCTGTGGTTATGTCACTGTGTGCTTATTCTCTTTTCTGAACTGTCCAGTTGCATCTAATATTATAATTTTAGCTCAGATTGAAAGTGTACCCTCCAGACCCACTTTTTCATCAGACAGATATGGATGTTTACTTTGGCATGAATGTAACCTATCCAGTTGTGAAATAAATGCATTATTTACATTACTTTTGTTAGGTTTAAATAATCACATTGGCACTTGGAGAAGGTGTAGCTCAAGCTACAACTCAGTAACTTTTAAAGGGTTTGTCACTTGAGGAGTAGAGCATGGCAGAGTTACCAGGCTGTCACAAGGACCTCTTCTCTTTTTAAACTAGTAAAATCTATGAAACTAATTTCAGAAATCAAACAAAAATTAGTGCTTTAGATACAGTTCATACATGTACTCTATTATAGCTCTATTTCACTGAAGTCAAATAACTGAATTCTTAAAAGGAGTTTCATTTCAGTGGTAAATGAGATTGCAATTAAAATTGACTTTTGGGCAATTCTTGGTGGAAAAGTGTAGCTGTTACTAAAAATCAGAAAAGACACCCATGTTATTTTCATTTCTCTAGGCAAACAAGCTCAATTCCTGGAAAAACTTTATGATATTTTTCTTCACCTAAACGTGCTATAATACATCTTGTAGAGGTACATGTAACAGCATGCATGCCACAGTTCACACAGTTTTGGTAAAAATCAATATCTATCCAAACCTGAATTCATGTGCGTCATAATGCACAAAAGATTATACCAAGTGAAATGTGCCTACTGGACTGAAAGCATTAGTGAGCAAAGAGTGAGGATTGAATTCATTATGTTGCTACTGCATTAGCCATGAATTAAATATGAAAGTCAGAAATAAAGAGAAACAGGAAAAAAAAATATATGGGAAATAGAAGATGGTAAATGAGAGTAGCTGTTTGAATCTCCCCCAGTGTCTGTATATTACTGAATGAAACAGGCAGTCAAGACAAGGTCATCACAGTGAGATGCTGTCGCTGAAATTCAGCCCTTTTGCTGTTAAAGTAAAAAACCTGACTGCTTTTGCTGTAATCAGAAAAGAGGAGGAAGCTACAACTGCCTCAGCCAACAGGGATTTTTCCCAATTATTCTGATTGTTATAAATAACATCCTGGTAGCTTCTGATGGCATTTACCAGCTCTAAAGAAGCGTTGATGAAGGAAAAGCAGAAAGACAATAAAAAGACCGTAATTACAAAGATACAAGTTCTCAAGCAGAACCATTTCTCCCAGCCAGAACAATCTCTGGTTGAATGTCTATTTCCAGTATTTTTCTTCTTCAAAGGATACAGAAGAATTTATTTTAAAATAATTTTTAAAACTCAGTGAGAATGAAAACTCATTGTGTTGAAAATAGCTTTTTCTTCAATGTTTTAGTTCACTCATGGACTTCTTGGAGTTAAAAAAAAGGGTTCTTTCTCTCAGAATTTTATATCAAGAAAGGTATTTTGAGTTAGCTTGTGATGCAGAGCAATCCTTGTCTTGCTTTAGAGACACAACCTAGTATAACATAGATGCAACTTTAAAATATTTTCAAATTATTTTTGCATGGTGGTCTGAAAAGGTCAAAGACCATTAAGAAAAGATTCTGATGTTCTTCCAAGTTTCATAAGAGTGTTTGCTTTTTTTTTCTAGGAGTCTCTCAACAGTGGATATTACATGCGATTGAGAGGTTAAGCAGGATAAACAACACTTGGAACACTATCGTCAGAAATTGGATTTATCAAGTCTTTATAATATCATAAATCTGTGTCAAGCAAAATGAGATACCATCCCAAAGATATAAATGTAAGCCTATATTTCTTCATATAAGTTGTTAAATAACTCTCTAAGACTCTAATCATAATGAAAAGAAAATATATTAACAGTCTGCCATTTTACCCACAGGCAAATCATAATGATACCCCCGCTAATTAAACCAAGACTTCATTAAAGTGTTTCTCATTATCATTTGCAATATTTTATGATAATTATCTGCCTTTTATATAACAAATTAAATTAATGTTTTTAATAACACCTTTAACCTTAGCTTAGGCAATTTTGAATGACAATGTAATGAGTACACTTTAATGCATATTTTAATTGCCCATCACATTAATTATTTTATAATGAAATAATTTGGGTAACTTATTCTCATTATTTGTTCCTTTTGCATTGCAATTAAACACTCGATATGCTTCGTGAGCAATGTTAACACGGGCTTAAATTAGTTCAGTTGCATTAGCGTCCTTGTAAAATACCAGCATTGAAGGATTTTGCAGTCCCACTCAGTATTTCTCTTTCCTCTTAGGCTGTTCTGATTAAATCAGTGGAGCAAAACAAAGGCTGAGTCCCATTTTACCATCACAATATAAACCATGACATCATCATCATCACAGATTAATAATGGCATTGAAAACCACAAGACTTGAGCAAAAGAGAGTGACCTGGTGGTGCCAAGTGATAGGACAAGAAGCAATGGGCAGAAAACAATGCACAGGAAGTTCCACCTGAACATGAGGAAGGACTTTTTTACTGTGGGGGTGACAGCACACTGGAACAGAGAGGGTGTGGATTCTCCCTCTTTGGAGATATAAAAAATCTGTCTGGACACAACCTGGAGTAACAGGCTGTGGGATGACCCTTCTTGGGATGGGAGGCTGGACTAGCCGACCCCCTGTGGTCCCTTCCAACGTGACCCATTCTGTGATTCTGAGGCCCTTTCCTTTACAAATACCTGGTATCTCTTTGGATCACCCACAGCTGAATCATTAGATTCCAAACCTCAAAACCTCCTGTGCCAAACTGAGGTTTGCTGAGCTCACAGGTCACGAACCAGCAAAGTCTGACAACAGTTTTCTCTCAGGCTCATTGAAGTGTCTTCCTCACTACCCCATCACCTGAGCACAGCAAGTTATCAAATGCAATACACTATGGAGATTAACACCATATTAAGTGGCTGATGGAGTAAGTTCCTTTATTTCACCTCATCAAATATCTACTTGCTAATAGACGAAAGAGAAATAATGCATTTTGTATAATCACATTTACATCCTCACTTTTCAAAGAACAGTTTAAGAATGTAAATGAAAGAGAGACTAAAAGAAATCCCTTTCTTCCTGACAGGTAACACACTAGCTGTCTCTTTGGCAGAAGTAGAATAAGGCTCACAGGATGGCAGCTGGAAGGTGATTCATGGAGAGATGGGGAGCCACATAGTGCAAGGAAGGTCTAGGTTGTTTTACTGGAATTTGCACATCACATAACAATAATAATAATAATTCTGCTTATCAAAGGTGCATTAAATTCTTTATTTCATTACCCCAGTTGAGTTGCTTAGAACAGCAGAACTGATATTACACTAACATGCACATTTTCCAATTGCAAATCAACATATTTCTCACTTAAACTGACTTAAAAAAAAAACTGATTTTTTTACAAATTCGTTGAGGTTGAGTGTCAGATGTTTCACTCACTAATTTTAGAAGTGAAAAAATCAGTACATTTCCATAGCCAGATGATACACGCCTAATTTCAAACGAGCTGGGTAACTCAGGTAACATTAGTTCTCATTAGACCCAACTACTTCACTTTACACTAGAAGGCTTTCCCTCGCTGGGCCAACATTTTTATTGAATGGTTGTTCCACTAATATAGAAGCAGTATAGATTAAGTTTTCTTCGACTTTGCCTCCTCAATATGAGTAGGTGACAAATGGCTTCTGCTTGACAGCATTCATAATGTGCCTGCTGCAGCAAGTGTCACCAAGCTATTTCCTATTTTCTTAGCAGTTTCAAATCCCAAAATATTTGCTGCAGAGTGCTCTCAAAGCTGATTTATGACATACACGACGCATAATTTCACACAAAAGGAGATTTCAGAAAAAACGAAGGTGTGCTTGCACTCTCTGTGGCTATTGCTCAGGTGATCAGAGGACTGTACTTGCTGGAGGTAAAATATTTTCTCAATCACTCTAAAATGCATTTTGCAGTATTTTCAGAGTCTTACACCATGGCCAAACGTTTGACTGATGCTGATATCTGAATGTGTCTAGACATAACCTATAAGTATCTGGATAGACTTGACCATAACATATACTGATCTCCAACTCACATAAAACTGTCAGTTTTATGGAAAAAAACAATCCCCTTATTCGTAACAAAGAACAGAGACAGAAATAGGAGAGGTCTTACGGAGACCCTAGATAATATACGTATGATCACTGCACAGAAAAGCAAAATGTTTTCCCTTTCCCCCTCCATGGATTTAAGAATGGCACAGTGATGCAACACTTCCTGAGTGAGGGAGTGCCTCACCAGGATCTGGACGGAAATGGGATCTTATTTAGATTGTTATCTGGGGTTATGGATACCTTACAATTCAGGGGTGTCCTGCCACCTGAAAACAGACACAGCAGAGCTAGCTAAAATACACTTATGAGCGCTGAAGTAAGACTTCTGCCTGCAATCAGAGGCAATCCCACACTGGACAGGTTGGGAAATCACTTGATACTGTACACTTTGCTAACACAAAAAGGATGGGATTTATCTCACCCATTTTTCAGCGTCTTTGTAGTACAACTCCATCTGGACTGAGGAACAGGCTCCCTTTTAAAGGCAATGGAGAAAAGCAGACTACTTTGAGACATGGTTCTTTTGGTCCACTTAAGATATTTATTCTAGTGTCAAAGATCACAAGCCTTTTGTGATCTCACCATGTTCTTTCACCTCCAATTTTACCTTCTGCTCTGTGTTATTAAATCTGTCAGACTTGAAAGTTTTTCTGTTCTTTCTCTTTTGGCACAGAAAATGGGATATGTTGCTCCCACAAATACAAGAAGCAGATAAAACGATCAGTATCATTTACTTCTGTCACTTTTCATAAATGAAGAGTGAAGCAGGATTTTGAAAGAGAGGTATAAATGCATTCAATGTCATTTAAACTCTTAATATGTAAAAACAACTCACTTGAAATCTTAATAATCTTTTAAAAATATGAGAATCTTGGTGTTTCTTGAAAGAGAAAAATGCGAAAATCAGCTTCAGAATTATGTTTGCTTTAGGTTAGAGGTAGCTTTGCTTAGGTATTGTTATAAATCAGTATGATATTGAGTTTCGTTTATGATTCTAAGCATTGCTGTATTATACAGATTTGATTTTCAGAAAGAATGCATAAGGTTTTGTTTTAAATCGACACTTTCAGCATCTAAATTAAGCAGCTAGAAGAGGATATGACACACAAGAACCTTTCAGAAACATGCCATATATATCACCTGATGAGGACATCCATAAATTCATTTAAAATACGTATTTTGTCCCAAAGAGAAATAAAAGTGAGTACACGTATTTTCATCTATATATGTGTGCATATAGATATATACATAAACAGATGTCATAAATTTCAGCATTGTAATTTTTATTAAAATCAGCAATAAAATCCATTTACTTCATGGAGAGAAAATGAGAATATCAACATTTTTGAAGTATGACTGGAAACATAAACTTCTGATGCTGCTCTACATTGATGAATAAAAACATCTGATAGGTGTATGTACATCAAATACAACAGAGCTTTTCACCAAATGTAAATGAAGTTTCAAAAAAACAGAGAAAACTAAAACCACTATATATATTTGCATATGTATATATCTCAAAAATAAAAATAATAAAATAAAGCATCTTGCATGAAAACTAATGCAATATTACATGGACAGTTAAAACCTTTATCCTGAAAACACTTTTTACAGTTTGTGTTCAGATTTCAGCATTTGTCAAATGATGCATCATAGATACTTGTACTTCAGGTTGAATAAGGTGCAGATTATGTATCTTTTGATGTTTTCAGGGTGCCTTTGACGCAAGATTGTTGGATATCACCATAAAAGTAATGTATTCCCATGCAAGGTGATCTAGCTCATAGGTATAAGTTGCCTTGTAAACTATTCAGTGAAATCATTAAATATATACCTTTGCAAAAATTGTGAATCAATGTGCCTAAATCCTGATTCTTAAACTTCAGGAATTGCTCCCCACTACAGACAGAACATTGGGCCTGAAGGACTTTTGATAGAATCCAGAATTATTTGTCTGTTCTTAGGCACAGCCACCTCATTACCATTCACCAAGGAGTAGAACGTATGGACCATCTAAACGAATAAGCCTTCCCCAAGCCAAAATTACAAAGAAAGCTGAATTTTGGCTATGCTTTATTCAGCTTCTTATCACCTTTTCATCTATGAGAAAATGAAAGTTGGATTGTTTATGAAAAATTATGAAAAAAACAAAAAGAAGCTGAAGCAAAAGCTATTCAAAGCTGACTGATAACACACCTCCACCAAAATTTCAAGCACCATGGTGCCAAAAGGGCAGGAGCAGTAGGAGACCCTGATGACTTGGATCTGAGAATCCATGTATTTTCTACAAGCCAAATCTAATATCAATGTCTCCAGCACTCTACCATCATGTTTCATTATAAACTGATATCTGAAAGTCACTTATAGAATGTGTCAAATTCAAACATATTGTAACACCTTGTAATATTTGCTGATAGTCAGCAACTGGTACTCATTCAAGTGCATTGAGCAATTTATTTTTAAATAATTTCCTTATACACGGTCAGCAGAATCGGAAAAAAACCACTTTGGATCCTCTAAGTGGCCTTGATTAAATCTCATAGAGGCATAATTTCAATACTGTTTTTATGGTGGTGTTTGTAATAGGCTGTTGTTAAATATGATGATTGAAGGAAACCTCATGTATAAAATAACTTTGAAATTTACATTTTAGCAGAAATTCTTGAAAAATTATGGTCTTCTATAAGACTAACCTATTGTCTCCGTGTTTCATCAAAAGTTACCATCAGAGGAATTGAGACATTCTTTTTGGAATACAAGTTCCATTTTGTAGATGACAAAACCAAACCAAAACAAATATAAAAACTGGGATCTCCTGTGAAAATCTTTATTATTCTGAAAATATATTCTTAACTTACTTGTCTTTCTATTGTTGCCGCGATAATGACACACTTTCTGTGAGCAGTAAACATGAACACTAAATAAAAACAGAAGCCTTTTCTTCCCCCTGGAATAGTTTATACTATTTAAGGGGATTGCAAAAGGATTATAAGACTATGAAGAGAAAGTTGTGCTGCTTATAAGAATTAATGTAAAATATTATTTATAATATATTGAAGCCATGATGATTTTTTGCCTTTCATTTTTAAACCCCTGTTACGCCTTTTTACAACTTCTGTATTCTCAGTGCGTTAGCCTACATTCTTGGACTTGTTTGTTCAGCTAGGAGACCAAACATTTTAGAGGTTTCGTAGTTAGGGAGCAATATGCCTCAGACCCCAAGGTCCTCTCCAGAACACATTTTGTAAACTAAGATAGAACCACCCAGGGGAAGGTTCCTTGGAGAGGGGGGCTCACTCAAGCCTCCCATTGGGGAATTTTTGATAGATATGCTAATTAGTAAGACCTATAATGTAATACCAGATCTTTTGAGGGTGCATTGCGGTGTGCGTTGAGGTGCATTCGACCTGGATTTAGTGCAACTAAGGATCCTTTAAATAAATACCAAGGTAAAATCCCTTTTTCCCTTCTAACCGTGTTTGACTCTTGGTTTTAAGACCAGGAAAAGGCATCAATATAATTAGATAATTTGTTTGTTCATTTATTGTTGTTGTTTTCTGTGACTTGCATGTTCATTGAAATACGCCCAAAACTCTTAACTCTGAGGTTATGAGAATCTCCACATAAAATTACTGGGTGCACTGAGATACCTTCTTGTCTTTTTGTTTGTTTTTTTTTTAATCTCACATGTACAGGAAGCTCTGCTGCCTTTTCAGGCGATTGATCACCTCTAATCCATTGTGACATCTAATAGAAAAGCCTAATGAAGATATGCAACTTGATAGATGTGGTCGTATCCACGGAGTGGAAAAAGGGTAAACCCAGTACTGGACTCAAGTGGTGGAAGGAAAAAAAAATTGACACGTAAAATAATCAAAGAAGGAAAAGCTTATCTGCGAATATTATATATTATCAGCAAGTATCATGAGAAGACATATTAGCCATTTTCTGTGTAATGCAATCCTTATCTACACAACAAGTGCGTTTTATGCTGCCCCCTGAGCCTTGACTTCAGAAACGTCAGTGGAGAAGTTCCTCTTTAAGGGTTTGAAATAGGGTATTAGAAACTTCTTACAAGCTGTAAGTTGTACTGCCTCCTGCATTCTGTTCCACAAAAATGTGCTCCACCTTGATTCCTTTCCCCCTTGGATCATTACTTCAAAGAACTTGAATCAGGTTTCCTTTTCTTGCGGAAATGGTAAAACTTCCGTACAAAAGGCAGCTGTAAGGAACACTAACAAAATATCTGTAGGGGTGCAGCATCTGAAGTTGAAGACCTTAAGGGTCTATTTGTTTTTCTCCTTTTGTGGGACTCAAAATATCCACAATCCTACTCATCACTCATGCAGAAGTTTAGGAATAAAGGTATCAATATAACCTCACTCACAGTTCACCCAGAAAAAAAAAATGTTTTCTTGCATCATCCTCAGAGGAAGAATGATTGCACTTTTGAACCACATCAGGATAAAAAGATTAAATCTAATTAATATTTTCCTTTAATCCTAAATCTCCTTTCTTGTGGAGATTTCATCATAAGCTATTTTTACTTCTTAGAACAGATTTATTACTTGCACTCTAGTAATATTTTCTTTTCAACTTTGTATGTTAACACTATAAACAAAAAAGCACAGAGGAATTCTTTCGCTGTGTTTCAGACACCAGGATGCCATTTGAGAGGTCTCAAGATTCCCATTTTCCTGCCACAGGTTTTGCTGTAATGTATGCAAAAGTAACCTTAGCTATTAAGTGTCCCAAGCTCATATGGCACTGTTTTCTGACTCCTCCATTTACAAACAACCCAAAACAAAACACAACAAAAACCCAAAAAGTCATACACAGACCTTTTTGTATCATGAACACCATGAATTAATCCTACCTAAAAATTCTGAGTGTGGATAGTTTTTCATATTTTTGGAGCATGTTCTCTTATAAAACAACCGTATTTTTAAGCATTTGCCTAATGTATGGGGTTTCTTCAGTCAGTCTTTTCCCCGGTGTCCAGACCTCCTTCTAGTCAGAATTGATGCTCTAGTCTCAATTCTTTTATTGTCCAATCTTTCTGAAATTTTGAAATACTCCCAATAGCTCTATTTGATTATCTGTGTTTAAATAGGATCCATAAAACTCAGATTGCTCAGTCTGGGGATCTTCCTAACTACACTTAAAATTATGTGTGGGAATTACTGGGAGTTTTCTTTCTTACATTTCTTCCTTAAGTAAAATATATTTCCTGTAGGAAAAAAAAAAGTGTTTTACACCAAATATACAAATATATCCCCTGTATTTAAATATGAAAGCATCACCATTAGTTTAAAATTTGGATTTGAATGCTGGGGGCTCTTAGTTTGAGCAGAGAAGGCTCACAATGTGATCCATGTGTATAAATATCTGATGGGTGGAGTAAAGGAGAGGCAGTCAGGGTCTTGCCAGTGGTGCCCAGTGACAGGAAAACAGGCCATGGGCACAATCTGCAACCCAAGGAACCTGACTTAAATGTTTGAAAACAATTTTCTGCTGTGAGGGTTGTTGAACACTGGAACAGAGAGGTTGTGGGGTGAATATCTCTAGAGTTATTCAAAACCCAAGTTTTTTTCACGACCCTGAAAAATCTGCTCTGGCTGACCCCTGAGCAGGGGTTTGGACCAGATAATCTTCAGAGGTACCTTCCAAACTCTTTTATTCTGTGGTTTTTTAATTATTTCCAAACAAGGGAGGAAGGGAGGTAGGGTGAAAAAAGTTTACCTCTTTCATTTTACCGAAGAAAACAGGAGAAGTCACAGCTGGGGTGGGTGACAACTAAGTCTCTGATGAGCTAATAGATATGCTTGAAAACACTGCATTTTAGTCTCGAAATTGTTTGCCCTGCAATGACTTCCACACGATATTTTAATTTACTTTTAAACTGAGGTTCCACAGCAGGTGCATATATTCAATTCAGATGTCATGAAAATAAGTTCCACTTCTTCTTAAAAATCAAAGACTATTCTCTGATGCTGTTATTCCAGAGCTCATCACACTGAATCCTTTCTCCTGAGATGACCCAGTCTGGCTGAGACATAAGAAGGAAGGAACATCAGTGTGAATATACAGTATGAATATTTCTGTTCTGTGCATCGTTTTCAGGTGTTGATTTATTAAAATTTCCCTGTAAAACATGAAGAGCTATGTGAGGAAGTTTTTTTAGAAGCTACAAATTTCCAAAATTCCTCTCTGCATCCAATATCATTCTGTATTCTAATCCCAAGAGGAAAAAATTCGAGCTGAGTTAGGGAAAAACAGAGGCAGCATCACCTTTGGTAGTTTTATACTTTCAAAATTCCTTAGGTATACTGCATTTTTCATGAAGAAAATACTTTTATTAATAACAGTAATCTTCTATTACGATTTGAAGAGACCCAATTTAAAGCATTTGTTATTTTTGACAGCAAGACTTTCGAGCAGCAGCTCTTCCCGCTGAAAATGACTAGCCATGCCACATACGTGAAAGAATTGTCATTAGAAGTGTCCTTTGGAGAAAAAAAAAAAAAAAGCCTGCCTTTCATGCTCAATAACTAAGTTAAATATAGCAATTAACTTGTTATCTGGCAGATCTGCAATCATCATCATCTTTTCCAAATAGGTAAACTCACCACTGTGCATTTTAAGCTTCAAGATTAATGTATTCCAAGAACACACTGAAGAATAAAGGTACTTTGTGGCTGTCTGATTTTAGGCACCCTCCCATCATCCTAAAGTGTAATCCCCTGGAGTGATTATGTGCGAATAATTTAGAAAAGTGCACAATGCCTGAGGATTATAGGCATAATGTAATTCAATATTTGTTCAGAGGCATGTCCATAGCAGATAGACTGTTATCATCTTGCTGAGGGCATGGCAGATAGTTCACGTGTATATGGACCAATTTTTCACCCCAAAACCTTGCCTTTTCTTCATAAAAACAAGGACTGGCCGATAGTGTCTATCAAATTTCTTTCCTAGCATGCATTAAAAAAACCCAACAAAACATAATCTAGTTCAAAAATTATGAACTGTAAAAGAGAAACTGAAAAAAGCCCCACTAACAAGAAACCATACAATGTCTGAGTTCCAGTGTCTGTAGCACTTAGAAACTGAAATGTCATTGACTTCTAGAAAGAGGGTTCAAGTGCTCAAGTCTCTTTTGAAAATGATGTGTGATCTCCTGTGTCACATAGGTGACACATTATGTATTTATTATTGCTCATTCTGAATCGAATTTTGCACAATGATGTTGTATTATCACTGTGCCACTAAAAATAGCTCAGTTCTTATCCTTTCTCCCCTAGATCCCTCTTTTGTGGAACAGGAACTTTTTCCATATAAAATACGTTTCCATCAGAAACATGGAACTCAGAATTTAATCTCTACAGATGCCGGAAGCATTAAATTAAATCTGAGATACTTATGGATTTGTGGGAAATTAACATTAAATGAGGACAGCAGATTCAAAAAGAAAATTTATATTTGTAAAGTTACAATCCAGAATGTTTGTGAGGATTGATATTTTTCCAGCTCTATTTAATGTCTACATCAAATTTTCTTCATGTGAAATATTTTAAGTATTGCTAAAATAAGTTTTTTGCCAAGACTTCCTTTAAAATCAAAGCCCTATGTCAAAGAGCTTTACAGACGTTTGGTTGTTTAGTTTTGCTTTTCCTGTTGTTTCACTGTGCTCACTCCTCATGGCATTCTCATCATTTAGTTGAGCTGGAATGATCAATTTTTCTTATAAATCTAAAGAAAAGGAATTTAAATAAAATTCTGCAGTCAAGGTTAACGTTGAGGAAAGAGGAAGAAAAATAAATCTCTTAAAATAGGTTCTTATAGACCTGGTTTATCAGACACACGAAAATTACCTCCATAATGATAGAAGTGTCATTTTGTTATGGTCAGGGAGTCTGATTTCATCACATGGAAGAAGTTCTAATGAAAGCAAGGGAAATATATAAGTGTAAGCCAGATGCCACATCCATGGCCTTCATGTGCTAAAGTAAATTCAGATCTGAATCTTAACTTGTTTCTAAGTAGCACTGGCAGTTTGAGTCTAGGTTGGATATTATTGTTAATATTTCACTGTTCATTTGTATTGGAGGATTCTGGGGTTTAGGATCATGTATCTTCCACCTTCCATATTCCAAGGTACAGCAATATGCAAAGAAACTGAATATCGACAAGATTTTACCAGGCCGGTTGGTGTTTTCTTTGCATAATTATTTTGGAATTTTATTTATTTCTGAAGCTCCGTTGCGACAACGTGCTTAAATTTATGTTTTCAGTATTGCAGCATACTTTCTACATTCATCTTAATTAAACTTTGGAAATGTTAATAGAGGCTAATACATTTATAGATGTTCCCAAGCTGCCATTTAGGTGCTAAAAATGAGATATTGACTGTGCTGGTTTATTCCTACTTATAGAGTACATATTCATCACAGTAAAATACTTACACTATATCAAAGACATTATTTGACTTAAAATGCTTCTTATTAGCATGACTGTAGTGACTTGCATTGCAGCCTGCAGTGAGGTGTATTGTGCATTGTTCTACTTGCCTGTTCTGAATTAGGAAAAGTTTATTTCTTATGATATCACAGATATAATTTATCAAGCCACTCTAACTGTTATGGCAAATTCTGAATTTTTCACCCAGTGAAAAAAAGAGTAATATCACACACACAGAAAAAAGAAAGTAAACCCCTTTTGTTTAGGGAAATACACATGCATATTTCAAGTATTTATTTCAAAATAAGTAACTTTTAACTTCATAATTTTGTATTTTATTTATTTATATTTTCTATATTAATATTTTACATTTATTCAATTTCTGTAAAAGATGACTGACTAAAAGAAATGAACAGAGACATTATTTTTGAAAAATAAAAAATTTATGATTATGAAGTACATCTCTAAGTTTTGCAATTGCGCATCATGTATTTTCAAACATATTATTTGCAATATTCTATCTTTATGTTCTATATTTTATCTGTATGATTTACATTTTTTTCTTTTTTGCTTTATTTGTCTAAGCAAACAGATGATAACATACTCCCTTTTCTCCTCCACATCAATTTAGTTTTCCCGTCTCTTCCTTTGATGGCCTTAAGCCATACTCTCTTGAAAAAAATAATTTTTGAACTATCATCAGCTCATTTTCCTTCTCTTCTGTTAAGAGATTTTAATCAATACATGCAATTCCTTGTGTAACAATGGCACTTGCAGTTATAAAGGGAATCTCATGCTGGATTATCTATTTTTTACTGTAGAATCTGACCAGGGAGGAATAATTCCAGCCAAACAATGTCAGCTGCTGAATGCTTTATTAACTTCGTGCACTACCACTCTGCTCAGGAGAGTCACCAAGTTCAATCCACCACGCAGCTGAGCCTTGCGCAGCACAAACAGAGAGAGAAACACCCCGTTCCCCTGCCTTGGCTCAACCTCCAAAGCCCCACATCAGCTCCCTAAAGCTGCCAGCAGCCCAAAGGGGCAGAGCACCAAGGTGAGGGGCTTTCATCCACATATCCTCTCTAGCAACGAGACTGAAGGAGGGTTCTAAGTGCTGGCCCCGCACCATGAGGGCAGCTGCGGGTCAAACTGGCAATTTTCCCTGCCTTTGGCATGCCAAAACATCTGTTTTTCCCAAAAGCAAAACTCACTTAGAAGAGGACAGAGCTCCAGAGATTTACCCCAGCCCATTATCTCTCAGTGGCGCTGAATCCAAAGCTCAGATCCCGGTCTGACCTTCCGACTATGGAGATCAGTGAGTTGCAGGTTAATGCCAGTGTGCAGCGCCGGTTGGATATGTAGGGGCTCTTTTAACATCCTGCTGTCTTCAAAAGGAAGCTGTGACCCTGAAAACTAGATCCACTGAAATGTCACTACTTTAGGAAGAAAGTAGATGTGAGATAAAAAAACACCTTGGAATAATACTTCCAAGCCTTCTGATAAAGTTCACCCTGGAGCAGCTGTAAATGGACTGGATAAGACTTTTAAAGACAGGAGCTGTGTATCCCAGTCCATTTGGATACAGTGCCTAAGAGTGTTCCACAATAATCACTCCTTTTTCAAAGGTATGACTTCTACCAGTTTTGAGCACGGATTTATGAAAATATAGGTTGATCCTTCCCCTGAGGAATGTTTGCCTAAGAAAGCTTTTTTAAATACCATGTGGCAACACTTCAATCATTGCCTTATGCAAAGTACCTTGAGTTCAGAAAGATAATTCCCCCATTGTTTTGGTTACTTTTTAAAGCCCTTGTTACTGTTCTGAATACAGAAGCTTGGATTCAAGCCAATTTACACCTTCTGGGCCTTGAATTACAAAACATCAAACTCTAGCTTCCCTCAGAGGTCAGCTTATAACTCTGATTTTCAAGCAATGCAAAAGAGCACAGTACACTTCAGAAAGATGAATTTTTTTAAAAAGGGAAAAAAAAAAGATGCAAAAAACCAACAAAATAGAACACAGGAAAAAAAACCCACAACAAACAACACAATCCTTTGATTGCTATCAGGCAGAAACAACTTTTTAATATTCAGCCATACAACATAATATTTAGAGAATACCAGTGTATTTCAAATTTTATTTTTCTCTTGCTTCTTTTCTAAGCTGCTTTATCTCGATGTTACAGCAGCAGACAGAGAGCTCTTACAAGTGTCATCCCATCACTCGGAGGGAAGCAAAACCCTGGAAAAAATTTCTGGAAATTTTGTTGTCTCAGATGTAGGAAACAAAATCCATTAGCTATAATGTGATTTGAGTAGCACACAGTAGGATAATACTTTGTGTGCTTGTGGTAAGATTTGTGAACGACTGAAATACATTTCTGTGTCTGCTTGTGTGCATATATGAACACTCTGTCTCACAAATATAAGAAATGGAAGAGGAAAGCAATATGTGACAAGAGCAACTCTTTTTTTTTTTTTTTTTTTCCCCAGAAGGCTTTCAGCAATATCTCAAATCTGGTTAGGTAAAGTAATTAATTAATGACGTTTTTAAACTTCAAAGTAAAATTGAGAATTAAATTGGTTTCAAGAGAAGTGCAGTAATTATCATTACAACCACAAGGAGTGCTAAAATGAGCACTTACTATTCTGTGCACCTACACAACTTCTTTCTTTGTACAACACATTTTATTAAATCCTTGATTCAACCTTCTGATCTTTAGCATTATAAATCTTGCAACAAGCTACAGAAGAAACTCAGGCAGAATTTAATAAGCCAAGATGTTTAAGCACAAAATACAGTACCATAGCTCAGAATGTGTAGCAGCTTCAAAGTGAAAGGGTAGGGCTCAGCAAAGACTGACTCTCTGTTTTCATTGCTTTTGACAGAAAGCTAGCTGGGGTCTTGTTTATTTTATTCAACAGTAACATAATATAATTCCAATTAAAAAAAAAATAAAAGCATCTGAAATCAATAAAATATGAAGTTGTAACAAAAGAGAATTAAGGATAGATCCGTCTGAAGGGGACACAGGACCAATTTATATAGAGTAAAGGAGCTGTAAACACTCACACCCACATGAAGTACTCCCCAGTCTAATGAAGGAACTTGGTGATTTCTCAGTGTCCAGCCCCTTCAGAAACGTTCTCTGCTCTCATTCTCCCAGTATGGGTCTCATTTCTCACAGTTCAACAAACTCAGTCCTGCACAGGGACAGGGGTCTGTCCCATCTGGGAATTGCCAGCACTGGAGCCCCACGACGTCACCTGCAGCACAGACACCCTGCCCTCCCCAGGGACCCCAGTGCCAGCCTGGGCACAGCACTGGCTTGGCAAGGAAGAGAGTTTGGGTCACCTAACAGAACAACAGGCATAAAACAGACTTTGATACCTTTTTCCCCCTTGCCCCTATTGATTTTGTTCAAAGCTGTCTTAAATCACCTAATACAGGTCTTATTTTTTGAGAAGTTGAAAGAAGTAGGAACTGGTGAGCATCATATTTACCATCCTTCCCCCACTAATAAGAACCCAAATTTTATGGTATGCTGTCTTATCAAATGACATTTTTTCTTTTTTCTCTTTTTCTTTTTCTTTTTCTTTTGCTTTTGCTTTTTCTTTTTCTTTTTCTTATTTTTTTCTTTTTCTTTTTTCTTTTTTCTTTTTTCTTTTTTCTTTTTTCTTTTTCTTTTTTTTACTTTTTCTTTTTTTCTTTTCCTTTTCCTTTTCCATGTCCTTTTCCTTTTCCTTTTTCTTTTTCTTTTTCTTTTTCTTTTTCTTTTTCTTTTTTTGGAGGGGGGGGTGAAAAAAAAAAAAAGAAAGAAAAAAATAGAGATCATGACAATAGAAACAGACGCAGATATAAAACCAGAATCTCTGACATACACATACTAGACCCCATGGAGCTCTATAATAGCAATTTTCTCATTTCTGATTGTTCCCCTTTCCCTTGGTACTCAATCTGAAAGTCCAATTTGCCAGAATAATGTATCTGGTGTGAGAGACAATTTCTACGACTGAAGTAACTGTTCCTTAGCAACCAGAAATGCTCTAGGAACAGGTTTCATTTTCCCCCATACCCACTGAGATGTGGAATAATTGTTGAGATAATTATATCACATTTGTGAGGATTTACATAGTTTTTATATAATTGTTTACAGTACTAGGCAATAAAATGAAAGGGTTAATTGACCACAGCCAGGACCCACACTTAATTTACAGATAGCCACTGGAAACCTGAATGAATTACAGTCAGCCAGGTTTACAGGCTTCAATCCCAGTAAACACATTGCTATTTTTCATTCGGATCACTGTAATAGTGAGAGATATCCCTGACTTCTGCCTCTCCCCTGCTCCCCTGAGGTCACAGTGCTGTTGTACCAGGTGCACCAGAAGGACATCACTCCACCTGAAAACCTGGCTATCCAAACACAGAAACCATACAAAGCACAAGAAAAGGAGACTGTGATCCTTCTCAGCTTACAGAGGGGGAAAACCAAGCAAATAGAGCTGAAGTACCAGGAATCAGGAGTTCTTGGACACAGGTTTAACAGGTAGTTCCAGTTCTCACTGTTGAAGGCATCCCCTGCTGTATCCTCAGTCACTGGCTATAGCCACGGTCACGCAGATGGGGCCGTGTCTCCAAGACACTGTGAGGTTGTTTTAGCCAGGCTGGAATCCCTTCCTTTGCTCCTGTGGGAAGCATGTCCTCTCCCCATCTTTCACAACCCTGTGGCTGCCTGGTAAACCGGTTTGGAGGTCTGATCTGGCAGGAAATTACAGCAAAAGAGAGCAAAATACACTGTTAGACTGGCAAGGTGATCTAATGCATAACTAATGCTGACGCAGAGGTGACGCTGGAATGCCTCATGGGAAGGGAAAGGGATAACAGGCACCCCTTTACATAACATCCCAATTTCATCATTTAGGCAGGTTATGAAGTTGTAGCTTTATAAAGGAGGCCTTGCATCCTGAGTTCTGCAACAGCAAATAGGGAAAATCTCCTGAGCGAAATCACAAAATTTCCAAGGCACGTCAACAGCCATTAACAGTAGCCACAGAGAAGCTGCTATTATCAGATGAGGAAAAAATACTTTTCCCACCATTGAAACACTGAAGAGATGTATTGCATTACTAACCCACAGTAGTGGAGAGTTGTTAAAATCCAGGAGATGTATCGACACAAAGCTGTTATGTTGTCAAAGCTCATAGTGTAGGATGTCCTTGTCTCACAGGAATTGCTCCTGATGCCAATGTTTGCCTTCTTTTTTCAGCCTGTGCATATCTCCAGGCTTAAACCAACATAAAGAATGCTCACCCTCATTCTGCAGGATATTTACTTTTTCAGGTGGATGTGACAGCCTGTCATTCCACTGTCTGTGGAAGAGCAAAACCTCTGACAGTGGCATTCCATCAGTATTATTTGCTTAAAGTTAGTTGACTTTCACGTGTTGACCATTTTCGCCACCTTCTGCCTTCCGAACACCTCTGTTATGATTGGATCCTGAAACACTGCATGACTGCACTAAAGCTTCCCCCTAGTCTGTGTGCCAAAATGGCCCTAGGCTCTGGTCTCCCAGGTAGCTGTAATATCCTTTTGTAAACCTCCCATGAATGATTATGGTAAATCTTGCTTGCAGCGATTTCTGTTCCCTCTAGCATTTTTTCCGCCCACCTGTCTGTGCTTTTTTTTTTCTTTTCTCTTCTTTCTGCTTTTCAATTCCCTATTTTACCCTATGCGCTACAGCCTAACAGGCTGTCGTAATACACTTCTTTTTCCCCTGCTGTCTCTATGTCAGTAGAACTGTGTGATTTTCAAACCTCTCAAGATAAGTAATTTCTGTACTAAAAATACCAAGACTAAGCATCTACAAAAATCAAAACTACATGAGTAAAATCATTTTAAACACGTTAGGTGTTGCTATTCATCTGAATTACACTTACAAAACGTAACTATTGTTCTTCCTTTCTTTTAACTTCTACAACAAAGCCAGTGCCTCAAATGCTGAAATAAAATTGATGCCTAAGTTAATATCAACCTTTAAAGACATCATGCGCTGAGGCTTTAAGTACTTCATAAGGCTAATAGTGTTAACTTATAATTGTTTATTTCAAATTGACAAAATCTAAATTATTTCACTTAGCACAAATAGATACAAACCTAATACAATTTTGCCAGCTGAAAACTGTCATGCAACTTCAGTTTTAAAAGGAAACATCCAAGACTTTGGGGGAAGGTCAGGGATAGACAGTGGATTTGTGTGTCTTGAGTAGCTGCTAATGAAGTGTAGGGTATTTCTGAGCTCAGTCAAGCTTGTAGTAACAGCACACAAAGCTCCGTGCCACAGCCAGGGGTACTGATCTCACTCCTAAAAGAACTGCTGCTAAAATTGGCCCCAAATCCTGAAATATTTCAAACTTTTAATGTTCAGGTTCAGTAAAGAAATAGGACACTGGTTGCTTATTCAGTCACTGGCTGAGTATTCTCTTCTGTATACTCAAAGCATTTTACACAAGTCATGCATGTACTGGGATTATTTTAATTACATGTGAAAGCCATAATTCCTAGATTAAAATCCAACAGCTCTTTAACACCATGCCTGGTGTTGCTTTAAAATATTTTTCATTGCAAAAGTGAAAATTGTCATCCCCTCTAAAAAACTATATGGATTTTGTGGGTGGGTAGTGACTGGATTTTAGTTGGGAGCCCCCGATTAAACTTTGTCTTCCGAAACCACACACAAGAATGATTCTCCATCTAAAACTGAGAAATTAAGTAGTAAATAAATAAGGGATTTAGCTATTAGCTACATATCTTAGAAATCCAAAATAATATTGACAGTGGATTTTTATCTTTTGAAATTAGGACTTAATCTGATTTACCTTACTTTTCAAAACCTAGCTCTATAATACATGTATGAAACTGTAACTTAAGTAGCTGGAATTGTTGCTTCTTGGGCTTCTGTCTGAGGCCTATTTTAGTTAGTCAAATTGACTGCTGACTTCTCTTAATTTCCTCTGGTGACACATACTGCGTGCTGTTATTATAAGCAAGGGAACCATCATTGAAAACCTCATCTAAGCAAAACTGCACTTCAAAATAACCATATTTTTGCTTTCTAAAACAATTTTTTCCCTATGGAACCAGTTTTGCCAACTTGCCAATTCTTCCAAAAATTGAATTGCTGAAAATTTTCCATGGTCTTTTAAAATGTGGGTGATGTGGTAAGCAGTTAACTAAGTTCACTTCACTGGAAATTTCACCTATGCATAGATTCCAGAAATGGGTTTTGCTTTCCTCCATCAGGCAAATATCCATTTGCCTTTCAAGAAAAAACAATTTGAATGCTGGACTATCAGTATAAACCTGTATATTTCTCAGGCTTTCTATGGAAGTAAGAAGGGAATTATTTTAACTGCTGTTCCATGAGGGAATAAGGTTTGTAAAAACTGCTCTTGAACGTCTTGCCCCTGTGCAATCTGTAGATACATTTACCATCCTACCCACTGGATTAGGAGCAGACTGCTGAAATATCATCGGGTAAAACTTTTTCCATCAAGTTTTCACTCCAGAGGCTTGAACACATGAATGGAAAGTAGTCTTCATCTCCTGAATATTATCAGGAAAGTGGTTTGGTTGGGTTGGTTTTTCTTCTCTTTAGAAATAATAGATTTTGTATGATTTCTCCCTAGCTGAACTTTGCTTTTTCCTTTTTCTTTTTTTTGTTTTTAGGTTTGTACTCACAATCCATTCTCATTCTTTAAGGGTCTTCGGGGTTTTTTTCTCTCCCACAGGAAGAAGCCATTCTCCTGGCTTCTGAAAGTCTCCTTGTGCCTCTGCATCCCTATATCAACAAAATTGCACCGTGAAAAGACTTATTTGCTTGTTTCAGTGTTTATTGCCAGACCACAGAAAAGTTTTTCACATGAATCTAAGTATTATTAAAATATGAGACACTGGTAAGTTAGGTATAGAATGAAACATGCCATTCAGCACTGCTAGCTCACAGGCATTAACTAGCCAACATAAAACTACTGACTTCAGTAGAAGTGAGACATAAAAAGCTAATTTTCTTCTTCTTTCTAATTTTTGGTCCAGTCTTATGAACATACAAGTTTAACCACCCTGGAAAAAAACAAAAGAGTACAAAAAACAAGCTTAAAAATACAAAGTCAAGTGCCCTCAACATTAGTGCATAAAAATTCTGATGGTTCAGCTGGAAATGATAGGTCATAGCAACAACAATTTAAACACAAGTGCTTGGTTGCTTTCTGTCCTGCTGTAAGCTGCATGGTTTCTTTCAGCTTGTGCTTCCTTGTGTTTCACTGGAATTATAGCTAGAGCTGGAAGCACACAGAAAATAAAAAGGGAAAGATATCCCAGCTGTTTCACACTTCTTGATCAGCAACACCAGCTATGGCAGGTAGTCCTAACAAAGGGCTAGTGGAACTTACTTTGGTGAGATGATGTTTGGTGCTATTGCTATATTAAAACACAATATTTCAAGAAATCAGCATGAAATTAAAAGCACAGTATTCCTAAAGCTGTACTAAAATTTTCTTTTCATACAGTTTATTTTTCTAGTCTGATAAAAAGATTCTTGATCTTTAAGGTAGTTTTTTTTTACCTCATGACTCCATGTAAATTCCCATTTCCTTCTGTAAGTGGTTCATGGTGGTAGTACATGCTCAAAAGGCTCCTTACAGAGACCCAAGTCTGCAAAGCTTAAACTGAGATAATCCTCTGTGTAGTTTAGCTCCCTGTGCACCTCCAAGGAAAAAATAAAGCTGCAAATTATCCACAGGTATGAAAAAATGAGCAGAGGAATGTTACAGAAAGCTGTCGTGAGATTACTCCTAGTATCAAGAGAAGACATATTTCTGAAGACAGCTTCCTCATCTTCCAGAACAGTAGGAAATGAAATACGAGGTCATGCAAGGGTTAGATGTGGTTACTCCAAAGAAGCTGAAAATTTCGGGTCTCTAGAGGTCAAACACTACCTTTGAATATCAGTGATATGAAAAATAGAATGAATCTATGTTTCAATTTTTTTTTTCCCTGATAAAATATAGTGTATTTTTCTACCTGCTGGAAATGCCCTGAAGGAACTGTGCCCAGTGAAAAGCCCACACAAAAGCAGGTTTGTCCCAAAGGATTGCAGCCCATGGGAAGTCCAGTCCACACTGGAGAAGGGGAAAATTTTGAGGAAGAAGGAGCAGTAGAGACATGAGGTTATGGACTGATCACAGCCTCCATTATCCATCCCGCTGTGCCACTCATGGTGGGGAGGAGAAAGAGGAACTGAGGATGAAGAAGTGAAGTTGACCCTGGAAAAAAGAGAAGTGAGAGAAGGCATAGGTTTAATCTTCCTTTGTTTCATACGATCTAATTCTCTTTTCACTGATAATAAATTAAAGTAATTTTTCCCAGGTAAAGCCTGTTTGGCCCATGACACCGATTGGTAGGTGACCTCCTTGTCTTTATCTTGATCTGAGATTTTTCTTCTTATTTTCTTCCCCTGCCTGTTCAGGGAGAGTGAGAGTCCAGCTGGACGGGCAGCGGCCAGCCAGACATGATCAACAAACCACAGCACCATAACTGTTTAGATACTTGCTTTGGGGGTCAAATTTTATTATATTTTCTAAAGTAGACTATTTCTGTGAGCTTTCTGTCTTTCACCAGGTTAAACCACTGCCCTGGTTGTGTGTAAGCCAGAGCTTTATACCACCGAGTTTCCTCCTCACTTCCACACTGCATGCTGTTGCCATAAGCAATGTCTGGGACTCTGTGTGCTTCTTAAAAAGCATGCAGGAGATTGATGTCTAAATGAAAAGAGCAGTTCTCTGCAACTGATTATTGAATCATAAGCTAGATTTAATAAAATGACAATTTCGTTTAGTTGCAGTATTGGTTTCAAATGTTTCACTTATAAAGGCAGAAGAAAAGCCATCAATTTATGTGATGGAGACTTAATTTAACACTTCTTCTATAAAGCTGCAGTTTATAAAGTTAGCTCCAGAAATCATTAGTGCTGGAAATCCGCTGAAATATCACATTGAAAATTGTCAGTACCTTAAAAGGTCTGCATCATGTACTCCTATCCATGGTAATGCCAAATTGGATGGGATATAAATTTTTCTTCTGTGCAGTCAAACCTAAACCTGAAAACATCAACCATTTGTTGTACAGGTGCAAGCTGTTCGAAACAGTGTGCATTAAGGAAATAATTAAGGAAATGTCTCATAAGACTGGGGAGCCAAAGCCGGGGGAGCGGAGTTTATGCAATAAAGGCTCAAGATAACTCAGCAGAGACAAAAAGTAAAATCTTTCAGAATGCTTTCCAAGTTACCAAACTTGGCTACTCAGACTATTCCCAAACATTGGCACTTTTTAGCTGTATGATTTAATGCCTACATTAATTGGTCTATGTGCATTCTCCCCTGACAAAGATAAGCCACTTCTCTTTTATGCACAGCTTTGATTTTCCTCTGTTGCCACTCTGCCAACAGCTATCCATTTTCTATAAACATTGAGGCACTCACCAATAAGCTGTGGCAATTTTTAGTTTTCACTCAATAATTTCCAGTGACATAAATATTCAGTTGGGCTTTCTTTCCTTCAACCCAGTGCTTGTAATGAGGTTTCTATTATTCTTTCAGCCACTAATTAATAGAAAAAACAAGAAAACCTTCACTTCTTATCTATGATAGAATATTTTTTAAAACATAAAAGACATAATTTAATTTCATCTAATTCAATTATACTGACTACTGATATGCTATTCTAGTGCTGGTTGACTCCTTCTAAGAACTGGGACAGATGTGTGACTCATGGCTTCCCTTTACAGAAGCTGTGTTGACTCAAGCAATGTTATTCACTCTTATTGGCCTCTTCTCAAGGTCTGAGCAGCACTGTAAAAGCTCTGACTCCTTCCTAACAAGCCCATCCACAGCATATCCCTCTCAGCCCGGCTGCTTTCTTTCATCCCAGCTGTTTCATTCTAGAAATGGTGCTCCTCACTGATGTTCTGGTGAGGCTGCTGCAATCAGAGTGTCCCAGGAACCAGATCTCAGAAGTTTGTCTTCCCATCCTCTCCAAGACAGGCCTTCCAAGCTCACTGTTTGATCCAGCAGCATTAATTCTGCAGATGTTCCCTTCCCCTTTCTAATTTACCACACAACAGCTCAAGAATCCATAACGATATTTAAAGCAATAACAGCAACAATATTTTATACCAAAAATTAAAGTAAGATGAAGCTTGTTGCTGTGTTAGAGATACCATGGGTGAGTGTGAGTGACACAATGTCTTGTGTCCAAGGGCTGCAAGGACCTTCAAGAAGGCTTAGAGCTCTGAGCACAAATCCCACTTAGCATTCAGAAAATACTGATTCTCTGTAAAATATTTCAAATCATATTGGATGTCACCGGATTTCTCCACTTTATAAAGACCTGCCTGCTACATGAAAAAAGGTGCTCATGAAAATGAAGAAATTTAAATAACAAGAAGAGAAACAGATTTTCTTTTTAAAAAATTCAAAATAATATAGGAAAATTAGTGGTTTAGACCAATTCAAAAAAATCATTTGAATTATCACAAAAATCTGTTCTTAAAACTGAGACCCTTTTTTTCACTTACAGGGTTCTCTGGTGTTCTGTCCTTGTTTTCTCTATATACTAACTTTTATTATTTTAATGTCTTTAGTTAGTAAATGCCTCTTAGGAGTTGTGCTTCTTTTTATTCTGAGGTACTCTGGTTGCCTTTTATTAATAAACATGCATAAGGATATGTGCAATTAGCAGAACTATTAGCACTGAATCTATTTTATGCCTCTGTGAATAATCAGTAGAAAATAACATTGATTTTGTTTCATAGGTACGTTTGCATATAATTATCTCTATATTCCTCTTAGAATGTTCATCAATAAATATTACATATTCCACAATTATACTATTTTACGCTTCTGAAAACTGTAGTCTTTGAATTTATGTCAGAACAGAAGATATTAATTGATTCACACCACACCCTGGAAGCAATTTGGAAGTGATGCTCATCAGATTTCAAATGCACTACGGTTTCCAAATGTCATTAGTGGTAAGAAAGAACTCATGCGTGAAAAATGCTCGCAGAAAACTCTACATGAAACGTGAAGCTATAATTATGTGTGCTGCATTCTGCAACAAGCTCCTGTCTATCCATACAGCACGCAATGCACTAATATTTTCCAATTATTCTCGTAATTTTCTTACTACTTGCACACGGGCTTTGCATCAGCCTAGCTGTATCTAAATGGTGATGCATCAAATCTGTTCTTAGTTCCTAAGAAAACTAAGCTTATATTCTGATATCAGTTCAAGGTTAGTGACTTTGCAAGAAGCAATATAAAGACCTAAATTTTGTATTTTTCTCAATGGCCGTTACAAGTTCACTGTGGTTCCTAAAGGAGGGTTGGAGAATGTGGTATAATAAAGAATAAAATTCCCATGCCTGTTGGGGTTTTTTTCATCTTTCTGATCAGCACCAGGTAAGTTCACTCAAGTGTCCACATAAAAAAGGGCTGGACTGGACTGTGAGAGACTGAGAAGGACCTCCAGACATCCTTCAGTTATCCTTAGCCTTAAAAGAAATATATAGACTTGTCAGCTGCTACTTTGGTTCAGGCAAGACAATCAATTCCAGGTAAAAATAATCAAAAGAATAGGTTAGAAAATAATTAAGGCTTTGGGGTTTGTTGGTCTGTTTGTTTTAATGCAATCCAGAAGAGGGGAGGATTACTTCTTTTCATTGTGCATGTGTTCTTAAGCACAGTAACTCATATAAGCCAGGGTTTCATATCCCTGAATGTTGCCCAGACCTGGAGCATTCGTCAGAGTTCATTAACAGATATGCAACTCCAGTATCAGTGTTTTGGTGGATTAGAGTTTTTCTTTCTCCCTTATTAGCAGCAGTGCTGTTATTCCTCTTCACTTCCTCCCATCTTTATGCAGTTACCCACAGACACCAAGGTCACAAGGTGGCATATAATAGGTTGCAATTAAATAATCCTAAATTTGCTGCTGTTATGTCACTAGAGTGGATTGCCCTTTATATTCCAAAAGATGTGCCATGTAGCAGATTTCTGGCTGGACCCAAAACAATAACACGATTTGACAATTTTTTTGAGGCTTTTTCTGCTCAGCAACTGCATTCACATTGGAAAAATGGGACAACTTAAATAAATGAGATAATGACAGCCCTTTCCCTCGTCATAGCCAAAACTCCAACTATGCTGATTAAATTAAGTCCATGGTTAAAAATAGACCACTCTCATTGTATTAAAAGAGATGGCAGCCAGTCAACACATATCTGGAGTCAACTCCACAGAATTTAGATTCAGCCTGCTGTGGAGCTGGAAAGTCCCAACACCATCATCTCGAGGTTTAAGATATGAAGCATTCCCAATACCAGTATTGTCTGATGATTGCTTGTAGGGAACAGCAAAAGTCCGAAGCTGACCTTTTTCAGAACTGTGAAGGACAACATATCTGCTTAATAAATCCCAAAGATGGGAACCATCATTTTATGAAGTCCATCCTTGATAAGATAAAGGCCTGAGGTTATGACAAAGGCACCTTAATAGTGGTAGATGTGAATCACACAGTCCACTTGCTATGGTCATAAAGACATAATTGAAAGATGTATCACTACCATCATCCTCCATCAAATCATAAAATGCTGTGAATTTATAATTGTTTTAAATTATGTACAAAAAAAAGAGCCTAACAGTCATTTAGCTGAAGAGATTTTTGGTTATGTTGTGCACCACAGGTCTGATGGTGACTCTGTGTAGGAATCTGAATAGCTTGTTGCATTTGAGGTTTGTGAAAGAGCAACTAATTCAGCAGCAAGACTTTAAATCCTGTGGTCATATATTTCTTCAATCAATGTGAGGCTGAGTTTAATATTTCTGCTCATTTTTTGTGAATATGATTTTGCAAAGAGTCTGCTGAAAACTTATTTTTATACTATTTAGAACTGACATAATAACACATCTGCAGTTTATGATTTATAGGCGTTATCAGGTGTCAGGTCATACTGACCTAAGAAAGACAAAATTGTGCTTCTTTCCACTGACGAAGGGACTGCAGAAATAACCTTCTGTGCTACAGGGTACTTTAAACTCTATTTGTTGACACTGGAGGAATTAGTCAGTCATGAATGAGTAACTCTGCTGCTCCTGATGGGATTTTTATTATATCGTTGACCACAGCATAGTGTTATTAGTATCAAATAAAAGAAACATTTAGGTGATAAGAGATGGCCTGATGCGTCCCCAGAACATTCTGCAATGTCTGCTCTTGTCCTCTGAGCTCCCAAGGCAGTGTCTGGAAGAACAGCTGTCATCAGCATCCATTTTCCTCCCCTCATCTCTTTTAGGCAGTTATTTTATGTTTTCCTTTTAACATCTTTGCAAACATAACAACAATTCTGCTAGTGAGGATGCTAAAGAGAGGAGTATGATTGATAAATCTCACCCTTTGTGCTGCTATCAGCACATTCCCTTATATTTTATCAATATATTCAGAGAATAAAAAACTACGAGGAGAATTTTGAATAGTAAATTAAATCTAAAGAAGGATCACCGTGGAAAAAAGACTACACCTGAAAAATGAGTTCTTAAATGCAGGGAGGACAGGCAAGGTAGTGAGAAATTCAGGAGACAAACAACCTCATTCTGCTTCTGCCTTGTCTTATAACTAAATTCCCTGCCAAACTGCAATGCCTGGAAACTTCAGGGAAAACAGTGACAATTTAATGTGTAGCAGATCAGATGCAGAAGATAAGTACGAATCAGACACTACCTAAAAAGGGGGGTGGGGAAAGGCAGGGAGAAAAACCCAACCAGCTTGTGTTTCAAAATCCTAGAGGAATTTCCAAGCCAGTGTTTAAGATATTTTCTGCTAAATGTTGGTTATTCCCCTCATATTTTATTTTCTTATAGCGCAAGCAGGAAGAGAGGATGGAGGGGGAATCAAGTTATCTACTTGAACAAGTTATCTGTGGCCTCTTTCACTCCTGTTTCTGCTGCTTTCATGTGCATGACTTGTTGACTATATTGCACAGACAATAAATTCTGAAGAAGTATCTTGATCTATTTTTTTTTATTATTTTACTTGGGTTTTTTTGTACAGTGTTAATTTCAGAAGCTAGCATGGGATCCATCAAAACAAGGGGATCAAGTTTTGTTAATGTGGGTATGAGTAACTCAGTTAGCCACTCTGCAGCAGGTAAAAGCTGTTACTTAAGGCGGGATTCCTTTCACCTCCAAGCAGGCAAAAATCTTAAGAAATAGGGTCTAAAATTATTTGGTTTTCCCTTGAGTATGAAGAAAGCCTAACGTGACTGGCCCAGGTGTAGGTGCTGCACTGTATTTTTACAAATTTTTATTTTATTTAACACTAGTTTTACAAAGAAAACAAATTTTTCTAGGATCAGGCCCTTCACCCTGAAAGTTAGATTTTTTTTTTTTCTTTTTTTTTTAAATAGGTGGTACCTTGTATTATATATGCCTCTATATCCCCTGTTGTTCTCTTGGTTTTGATGGAGCTGCCGTAGTTTATGCACTCCATTAAGCACAGCCTTCATCCATAGGTACTCCTACAAGCTTTGGAAGAATTACTCTAGAAATACACGACTTTGCAGCGTGAGAAAAATTAGCAAGACTCAGTCACAGTTAGGGAGTAGATTGTTTACAGATTTCGTTCACCTGAACTTAATACTGCATGCATGTATTTTGCAGTTGTCAAGATGAATATCCACGCTAATTAAAAATTGGACAAGTAACGATGCAAAATTTTAAAAATGTTGGATTGTTCCCTTTCTACCTTCACAGGGTTAAGAAAACATTGTACACTGGGATGACCTTCTGACTTCCAAATAAATACACTTAAGCATCTTTCTAAATATGGGGAGATATTTTTGACCTGATGTTGTACCACTCTGTAATTACCTCCATTAAGAAAAGAATAATTAGAGCAGGAAAAAGCACAAAAACTGGAAGCCAGAATTTAACTACTAAATAATGAATGACAACTCTTAATTTATAGTTAACGAACTAAACTGTCCCAATCCTCATATTAATATTTCATATAAAGTTTGAAGAAATTAAGGAAACATTGAGCATGCATAAAATGCACAACTATTTAGTAATATCAAAGCTGAGTATTTAATGCATAAATAAATCAATCTAGAAGACTTTGTATGAGGCACAGGGAAGGGGTTTTTTTAATATATATTTTGAACATATAATGTGTTTAGTTACTGCTCAGGGATTAATTTGATTTTAAAAATGGAAATAGCTTTTCCATGGTGCCAACAAAGCAACAGAACAATTAATTCTTCCAGCCGCTCAGTTTTACACATAAGGGTAGGGAAGCAGGGAGTATGTTCTGTTGAGGCACATGACTAAGTTTGAAATGTCCTTTTCCAGCTTTTCTGTCTACATACTGCAGCCAAACTTTTCCAGAAGACTTTCAAAATAGAGGTTTGTTTGCTCTAGCTGCATATTAGTGCAGACTTGGATTTTAAAGGGTTTTCTGAAGAAGTGGATTTCAAGGTGAATGACAGCAACAGAGATGCATTTCTGGATGGGGATGTGTCGCTGTTTCGTCCGAGATGCATAAAGAAAACGACACAGAGTCCAGGCTTGTGAACAAGTGGAAGCCGAAGCTTAAGTGCTTTAATAATTTTCTAACTACTTTTATAGGATAGATTGCAAAAGTGTGTTGAGTGGCAATAGGTAATCGGTTCCTCGGCCATCCACCCCTTGAGGGGATTGGCCAAGTTCTAAGAGACCTATTCCAAAATATTTTCAAAATCAAAGCCATAACAATCTTGCAAAACAGCCTGCAGGTGCAAGAAGTTTATGAAACTGTGACCTTGTTTAAAATAGTTTACATAGGAAAGACAGTCTGCTCACAGAATATTGAGAAAAGGATGAAGAATTTCTCCGCTTCTAGCTTTTTAGCATCTACAGGGATGCAAGGAACAGCAGAAAACCAGCACAAGATCTGGTTATGTGCAAATAGCATGCGTTGAGAACAAATCTGGTGAAAAGTGAGCTCACAGTGATCAGTTCCCAGAGCAGACCTGCCTGCAAAGAAGGCTGTGAGAGTGGATGGTGCTACAATTTCTGCTTCTGTTGTGGAGCTGAGGGTGTGGGGTGTGCAAGGCACGGGAAGGAGCCATGACAAAGGGAAGGGCGCTGCAGAAGGAGTCACAACCCATTACCTATCCTGACAGCTGTCCTGGTGGCCTCTGCATGCAGCTGTAATCAAGAATCCAGATGGCATGAATATCCAAAGCAAAAGCTACATTTTCAAAACTCTTGCACTGCTCATGCACAGCTTTGAGTATTGACCCAGAATTTGGAGCAAATGAAAGGATTATGCTGATTTTTCCACCCTTAATAACTAAACCCAAAGCCAAAGAGAAAAACAGCTTTGTTTATCCATCTGTCTCCTTAATAGTTTCTGCATTTAATAGGTTGGATTTTCACTTTTGTTTCTGCTAATTATCTAAATCTTTCCAAATTGTTTGTTACCCTCCCCAAAAACATGAGCAACCTATGCCCTACTGAAATGAACTAATACACTTTGAAACTGAGAAATCTTATTAACCTGCCAGGTTATCTGGAGGATGCAATTTGGAGGTTTTTCTCCAAAATACCATTGAAGTTATGTTACACTTCTGTATTCTGTTTTTACTGCATGTCACCAACTATTATGAAATGCAAAATCTGAATTTAGTGACTTAAAAAAAAAGCGTAAATGACAACAATATGCCAATATCAGATAGGCTGCCAAATCAGCTACACAAAGGATGAATGGCTGATATTAGAAAAGGAAATCACTTTTGTTTCTGTTGGGGCATATGGAAGCCAAAAATCCTGAGCTTGGATTTTTCGGAGCCTTGTAAAGAAAAGATTGAACACAAAATAATCAGACAGTTACCATAGTTACATTATTAAAACAGAAAGATCTGACATGTAAACAGCAATATTAGCAACACAGAAGGAAGAGTAGTCATTACCACTTGGGAAACACTGGGGAGAGGTGACGAGACCTGCTGCCAACTACCCCTGACTGCAGATCTATCTTTCCTCCTGCACACAGAAGAGAGATGCAAAACAAACCAGGAACCCAAAGCTTTTAGATGGTTCTTAAACCCCACTCTGAAGTTTCACCAGATAATTGGTGTATCTCTCTGTCAAAGGGATCTATTCTAGAGCCAGGTGGAGTCTCAGTTTTGCTAGTGCTGTTTATACCTGGACAACATCACAGCTTGTAGGATATTTTACTCACCTTCCCTTATCTGCTCTAGCTTGATTATAAACTTAACCAGGCAGAAATTCTCTTGAATTCCTGCTAAAAAGCACCAAACTCTCAATACTTACTGGGTAGTATGTAGAGAGCTTATGAAAGAAAAAATCAGATGACAAAAAATGGCCTACAGCCTTTCAATGAGGAATGGTTAAAGGCCCTGAAGAAACATCTGAAAAATCAAAGGCAAGGCTTATTATAATTTCACTGCCACTTTTTTCCTAGGGTAACTTTACTTCTTCAGTGTCTTCAGAAAATCATGTCAACACCATAAACAGAATGTAATCCAAAAGACTGTGATCCATGCTATCCATCAGAAACATCTCCTAGGAGGAGGAAAACAGTACCTACTCCATGGACCAGTTAATGTCCCTTATCTTTTGGCATAATGTCTGACTTACAGATATATTTATATTTACATGTATTTATATTTTTTAAAAATTGTTTTACTTCTGAAAATCTGATAATACTTCACATAAATGCAAATTTCCTTGCCATTTTTATGAGGACTAGGATCTCCAGCCATACAAAAAATATATTGGACACATTCATCTTCTGTTTGGGAAAAAAAATTAAGTATATCCTCAAGTTGTGCCTTTCTTCTGAGCTCCAGCTTCCTTTCTCTTAACTTCTTTTTAATTACTTTCACTTAACTTTTACTCCTTCACAAGACTAATCGTCTGCAGATCTGTCTCTTCTGACATCAATATTACAGTTCTCATACTCCATTATGCTTTGCCCTCCCTGGCTGAGCCTCCAGGACCAAAATGAGCTGGATGCAACCCCAGCTGGTGCAACTGTCTCTACCACAGGTTCCAACATCACAAAGAAACACTTGGATCCAAACAGAAACCCTGGCAGACAAACCAAACCTAAATGTCATCCACTTAAAACTCTCTCTCCTGGCTGAATTGGAGTTTTTAATTCCAGTGGAAGAACTCTGTGCATGCTGCAGATCCTCTCCTCCTCCATTCAACCTTCCCTTTTCAGTCCTTCCCAATGCTGTCTTTACTCATGAGGAGCAGAAGTCATTTGGCTCTCCCAAGAGGCTCTTCTGCCTGATTTAAGGTCTGAATCAAAAGTGTTTCTGTTCACTGCCTAAAAATAATTTAGCAATTGTTATTGTTACCCCACACACTAATACATTCCAGTTGATCAGCCTCATAGGTTTTTGAAATATTTCACATTTAATCATTTAAGTACTAAGATGAAAAAGTAGACTCATTAGTAACTGCTCAGGGAAAAGGTTTTTCCAATAAAAAGTAGGAGGGAAGAATACACCCCACAAAATATTTATGCCTGTTAATTCAAAATTCTAAATGTCACATTTCAGAGAATAGTTATGGCTGCAGAGGTCGTGAATTGTGAGATACTTGTGATAATGACATTATAAAGTTAAATCATCTTGCATATTTTTGTGTGCTCAAATTGAGAATTCTAGTAAATTTATTCAGGCTTAAAAAAACCCAAATAACCCTTTATTTTGTCTTGCATAAAGGATGCCACTCACACAAAAGAGAACTTTTCCTTATTATGGCTCAAACAATCATAAATAAAAAGAATTCTGTAACCAATATGAATGTCGTTTTGTGTGAGCTTTTTCATCTTTATTTGTTCCCAAGCCTAAAGTAACACAATGATTGATGGATATGTTGAAACAATATTCCCACTACCAGTCTTGCCCTTTAGCAATCTCTCTGTACTTTTGTGCTGTTTCAAATAATCACAGACTCTGACGAGATATTAATGAAGATGTTTACGGTTGCCTTAGACCAAATGCAATATTTTAATTTAAATCCGATACTGATCCTCAGTGCAACGGATGCATCAACAATAATTTATAGTCAGTGCATCTCTCCAGCCTCACTTAATCCACAGGACCACTTGGGTTGGACTAGGGAAACTTCTAATGTCGCGTGTGATCCATTTTACTTTTCTTTGTCCTAAGCAGAGACCATGAGGAGCTTGGAAAAACACAAAAGAGGAAGCAGACCTTTCTTTTTTCCAAGAAAAGTGGTCTAGTGTGAATTACTGCTTTTTAGATTCTTCACGTGGCTACATGAAAAATATTTTTACAAATTTCTCTTTGCTCACTTCATCTAGAAGCAATGCTATGCGCAGGGAACCTTAATCATAACAGCAAGACTAGTTGTATCAATGGGATAACTTGCCCTCATAAAGACAGCAGGTTTTGATTATCCTGTAAGATCTATAATCAGCATCTACTGCAAATGAAAATGTCCCCCGCTGGATTTTTTTTTTTTTTAAATTATCTGAATTGATATTTAAAAGCCAAATCTTGTATTTCTCATTCAGCCTCGTGTCAAACTGACAGGAAACAGAAGTTAAATTGCTAGTAAAAATAAAATTATTTCTTTTCATATGAAAAAAATTTAAATGTACATTGTTACTAACTTTGAAATTACCTGCCTAGCACTTTTAAAATGCAGCCAAAAAGTAAGAAGGGCTACATGTAAGTGCTGATGGCTTAAAGCCTATTTTTTCCCCATCATGTACATTTTGTCCCCATAATGGTAAAGGTCTTTCATATATTGCAAGTTTTGCTGCCTGCAGCACAGGCAGCAGTTAATGGCCCCTCTGTGTTACAAACCATCCTGGATTATAAAATCTTCAAAGGGAAAAGAGAATAAACTAGACAAACAACAGGAAAAAAAAAAAATCAATCAATCAATCAATTTTAGCAGGTCAACATCCATTTACATTTCTTGGAATGGCATCAAGGAATTGGGGAGGCAATGGGAGACTGCATGTAAAAAATATACAAAGTTTAAAGGGCAAAGACCAAAGGATACAATATGTAACAAAGAAATAAATAAGTAGTAAAACAAACATTCTGAAGTGATAGCCTTGGTTCTTCAAGTATTCTGCTTTTGTAATATGTTCTAAATTTTGTGGGCTTTTTCTCACTTACAAACTTAAAAGTTTATAAGGAGAATACACTGAAAAAAACACAAACAGAATTAATAAAAATATCCTGAAGGGCAAAATGCACAAACAGATGGAAAGAGGCCAAGCAGATTTGCAACACTGAGTGCTTTATACATTTCACCTTGGCTGAGCTCACGGTTTCCAAGTGAATTGATCCAAAGTTGTCTTCCTTAATAGTATTAGAAGAAAAATGTAAAACACACATAGTAAATAAAACTGCTGGTCTAAAATGACTGGGACAGTTGCAAACAAAGGATGCTGCGCTGTATGTATTACACTCCTGGTTTAGACTCTCTTACCAAATATAACACCCTATCTATTTACAAGAGGTACAGCTTACATTTTCAAGGACAGCGTGCTGGAAATCTGAAGGGTCTTCTTTCTTTTCTGTTACTCTGCTGCCAGGCAATTAGTCGTAGGAGGAGAAATGGAGAATGAGATTCTCCTTGAGCCATACCAAGATTCACACTGGCAAGAAACAATTTCGCAGTCCTGAATTATGAACCGATCACATGGCCTTGAAGCTGCCTGAGTGAGGGGGCAGTTCCCATTAGCAGTTGACAAAATGTCATCTTTTTCTCCGAGGGGCCAGATGTGAATGTTCCTTAGCAGCTACCAGCCAAATCACCAGCGCTGAGCAGGTCTGACTCTGCCCACGGCTGCAGATGCTGACAGACACTGCAGATGTGCTGCTCGCTCAAAAACGCATCCTCTGCACCTGTGAGAAGGCTTGGATGCCTTCTCCCAGCAAACAAGGCCCCCAGTGTCACTGTCCCAGCACACCAAGGTGTAGGGCCACAGCTAACCTCAACAAAATTAATAACTTTGGGTCTAGTTCCGGTGCTAGGCGTGTTTGCATACGTTTTCAAAATCAAGAGTTATATTTGAAAATGAGATTTCAACAGAGAAAAGTACTCAGTGAACAATATGAGTTTTATTAAAAATAAAGGGCCTAATTCCTCAGTTCATCACTTCAGGATTACATGAATGAATTTCAATGGAGTTACATCCAGTGAAAAACTCTTCAGATTAGAAACATCATAAACCTCGAGTAATGGAGTTTGGGCCCATTATGTAGGGAGAGCAAGTGTACAGTAGGACATATTCAGTGGGGAAAGGCAAGGTTTGGGTGGGAGCCGAAGAGGGAAGTAGGCCCTTCTTTCTTGTCTTTTCCACCTTCCATTTTTTGTACATTGCAAACACCACTTTCCTCTTTACATAGATATATTATGAGCACTGTGTGAAATTAACTGCTGATCAGGTGTCTGGTACTAATACAATTTTAATTAGTCTTTGGTTTAAGTTACCTACTTGAATTAATATTTTTTCCTAAAATGAAAGAAAGCAGAAACAGAGAGTGTATTAATATCTACATGTTATTGTAACTGATTAGATTGACATTCACTGAAATTTTAGACTCTATGACTCAACTGTTTTAACAAGAAAATGTTAATGCAAGGCAGTTGATGGTTTCTTTTGAGGACTTAAAAAAACCACTGGCTTGCAAATCAGTTGTTAATATTTTGCTTTGTGATTGAATATAACTTTTTCTAGTTACAGCAGCTTCACTTACTGTACCAGAACACTTCACTCTTCATCTACAATGTGGAAAGAAACATGATGCGTTTGTCATCTTCAACGGTTCTATTCTTAGCACTAAATTCAATATTTATGAAATTGAGCCATAACACACAACCCTACCACCAAGTTGGAAACAAAGGGGGATAGAGAGGAAAGGTTGCAGCAAGCCCACAGCAGTTAACTTCTCTTAGCAGTGGCATTAATGTCCATATGTACTTGTGAGTAGCTTTGCAGACACATCGCTTTTGCTTTTCATTACAGCACACGCCAAATAAAATTAAACTACTCCTGGAGTTCGTCAGACCAGGAAATGAAAAATGTTTCCATTAGATGCAAGAGAAGGCAGGATTGAGATAAAAGGTTTCATCCATTTTTGGCAGATGAAAGCATGTCAGTGAAAGTACAACTTTTACGTTGGCCTCATACATGGAGACTTCTAAAGGCTGATCCTGGAGCTGTTATTGCATGGTGCCTAATGAGGTTAAGGATAAAGGAAACCCTCAGAAATGCTAGAAGTGCACTCAGGGAATTTCTCAAAAGAATGCAGTTCTTACTGTAAATCTACTGCAGGAGTCTTTCTCTTGCCTCTTTTCCATCCCTATGCAGCCAGACAGGAGCAGATTAGGAGCAGTTAATGCCAGCCCATGTCACTGCTGGTTCTCCTGGGAGCGGCCCCTAAGATGCTGAGAAATGTTTTGGCTCCTAACTGCTCTAGAGTTAGCCAAATAATATTCAGAAACATTTTCTTCCAGATGTACAATGATATGAACACGTAATCCCACACATGGGTTCCAAGGAGACAAAGGATCTGGGAAAAGGAAGGAATGTTCTGACTCAGCACACTTATGCAACAGTGATATTTCTCTAACTGGCAGGGATGGATTTTCATTCATCCTGCTGTAATCAACAGTTGATGCAAACTCAAAAAACTCATACAGGTCTTATCACCTTGGTCACCAATTCCAAAAGCCTTAAAAAATATTTTTTGACGATTTTTTTTCACTCTAGGCATGAAAATTTGAAGCACCTGGTTTCTCTGACACCGTATGGAGAACCATAGTGATAGACACGAGAGACAGACATAAAAAATTATATTAAAAAAAACATTCATTAGGGAAGTTTTAATAGATTTTAGTATTGCTCAGTTTAAATTATCTAATAGAGTCAAATTACTTCCAGTGATATTTTGGTACTGGTCTACATTCAATTTTACCAGAACTTGTGGAATAAAGAAAAGCAGCCTGAAGAAAACTTAATTAAATAAAAATTTAATAAAGAAGGGAAGACATTCTAACCAGAAAATGGTGATAGAGAAACAATACACTTACTGTGGTTTAACCAGGAAATTAATGCTACAAGAAACCATAAATTTCTATCAAGTTGCAACTGCTCTAAACTTTTCAGGCATACACCACTGACAGGATAGAAATCAACACCCCATAGAAGAAAACCACCAAGAAAATGTCTTAAAAGACATTTTAAAAAAAGGTTTAGTGACTTGACAAAGAAAATTGTAACATGGTTTGATCTGTGCAGACAACAAAATATCACCAGTTGAAAGTAGAGTCCAGATCCTGTTGTGGTTGTGGGCTTGTGTGGATGTCGCAAGACAAGCAATGCACTGGAGGTTTAAAAAGAATTAAAAACAATGGGCAACCCTGCTACTTAGTAATGAAGAGTATGAAAACTTGTTTAATATTAGTAGATATAGTCAGGGCTAAGTAGGAGCATTAAGAGAAAAAAGAAAGTTTCCAGTGAAATCAGGGTGGTGGAAGATGTTGAAAAACCTTAATACTACAAACAAACAGAATCCCAAGCATTTCTCTTTGCTAAAATTATGGGTAGATATTAAAAAAAAAAAAAAAAAACCCAAAAAACCACCAAAAAACAACCAACCAAAATCAAAACCAGATCATGTTTAATTCTGCCTGTTGAAAAGGTAATTTATAATGTTTTCTTATTGAGACATAAGAGCTTAGAGGGACTGCTTGCTGGAATACTGTAAGGAAAAGAAAATAATAAGAGTCAGTAAATCATGGTGAAGACAACAAGTTATAACCACTTTAAAACAGCTGAGGTACTGACTCTGCCTAGAAGTACACAGAACATGTTAGTTTGTATAGCCAAAGGAGAGCCATGCTCAGCAGCACACCTGTGACATTCACAGAGCTCTTTGTGGCCTGCTTTGGAAGCTGGGCCTCGTCAGGACCAAAGGGTGGCAAAAGCAATCTATCTGAGACAAATGAAGAGTTCTGTTGACTCTGAGGAGCCTTTATCAGAGGTTTTCACAAATCGTGCAGTATGAGAAATGAGGAGGAAAAGAGCAAACTGAAGCAAGTGTGAGTATTTGTGGCTGTCTTCAGGGAACATGAGGCTGGAAACAGTGTCAGTGGGTGATCCCTAGTGGAAATACACCTGCCTTGCAAAACATCTCTGAAAGTCTTTAACAGACAGGACTCTTAGCCAAAAAGAACATATAGTGAATAAAAACATACAAAATAATATAAAAGCATCTTACATGGAGAAAAACAGAGCTTCAGAGCAGCATTTTCTGTAGCACTTTCACTTTGCTTCTGTAGTACAGTGCAGTACAGAAGATGTAGAGTTGGCTACAGAGAATAAACAATCAGTCAGGTGGAGGAATACGGATAACAGAGAGTGCAAAATATGACAAAGTAGAAAGCCCTTGTTACTCTAGAAGACACTAGCAAGGGGATAAATATTTCATTCCAGTAAAAGCACCTAAACTGTGTTTTGACTAAAGCTGAGTGATACAGCCTTACTGTCTATAGCTTGGAGTAGCATTATCACTCTCTTATGAATGAGGTACATAAACTTATCCCATTGGAGGAGTATTAAAGGGAAATATCTTAGTTATTGTCATTTACAGGAACAGGATTGACTTGTAAAATAAAAATCTCTTACCAACAGGTGCATACAAACTTATTTCATGTTGTTTCTCTGGTCAGGCACCACCTCACGTGACAATAAGCAAGCCCCAGGTATGTTCTCCCTCCCTGTTCAATGCTTTTCAAATATCATGTGAATAAACATATGACTGTGTAATTTTCTTTGGATTTTCTGTGGGATTTAAAATCTGATCAACATTAAGAAAATCTAACAGAAATATGGCTGAAGTTAATGACAATTAAATTGCTTATTTTTGCATTAGAATAAAAATATGAAGTACAATCAAAGGCTGAAATAAAGGCAGTGCCTTTCAGATGTGAATGATTTTCCTGCTTCACTTGTATAGAATGACAGGTAAAACTTTCTTTTCCTGTTTACTGTTAGTACTAAATTATTGCTAATTTTTTAAACTATTACTAAACAATTATAAAAATAAGCACATGAAAAATAATTCCTCTGACTTGCAAAGAACTCTGTGTTCCCACAGAATAATACAGATTACTGATGCCACAGCCTTCAGAGAAACCCTTCCTAAAGTCCTACTCATCTTCAGCAGAGGTGTGTGTTTTCTGGCCATCCATGAGGAGTGAGCATGAAACAAAACTGCATCTGTTTCAATATAAATAAATGCTTATTTTTGTGCCAATTTTATACCTCTATTACATAAAGTTAAGAAAAAAAATGAAGTCAGAAACATGTGTTAAGTGCTGCAAGAAGAATTTTTGGAGATTTCTCTAGGATGACGAAAAGAATAATCCAAGAATGAGTTTTCTTATTTGCCCATGTGTCGGCAAAACCAGAACCTCTGAATGCCACAAGAAAACATTTTAAGTGGATATGTCACATAACTTTGAAGAAGTCATTTCTGGTATTGCTACGTGCGACGTGTTTCCCCTCAGCCTGAGAAGAATCAGATCCTGAGCTGGAAGGCACCCAGCAGGATCAACAAAACATTTTGATGTGTTTATGTTTGTGACAAATAATAAAGAGTTTTATAGGAGATGTGGGTGCAAATTCAAACTTTTTTCATTATTTTTCCTATGCAATCCCTGGTAAAGCACTTCAGGGCTCTCTCTTCACTCTCTAATATAAATCTGCAAAACATTATGCCTGGAACAAGTAAAAATTTGTTTAAAAAAAAAAACAAAGTAAAACAAAACCTGCAAAAGGAATAACTGTATTAAGAATTCCCCCAAATCTCCTTCCTTTATAAACAATCAATCAAAACAAAAAGAGAAAAATAAGCAGCAGCATTCCACTAGGCCTTATCTTTAATATTTGTTTTATTTTCCCAGGGAAGGGAACAATAATGAGAGAAAGCAGAAATATTCAAGCAGGACATTCAAAGATGAGGGAAACAAAAGCTTATATGAAAAAAAGCCAGGAAAATAAAATAAAATAAAATAAAATAAAATAAAATAAAATAAAATAAAGTAAAATAAAATAAAGTAAAGTAAAATAAAGTAAAATAAAACAAAATTAAAAAAACAAAATAAAATAAAATAAAATAAAATAAAATAAAATAAAATAAAATGTTGGGTTTAAACAAAAAAAATAAATAAGAAATGTTACCAGAAGTACTCATAAAAGTATATGGTGCCAAGATAAACACAAAGAGGTTATTTACTTTTTCTGCTAGTATCCACAGAAGGAAAGTAAATTGAGTTAAACCAAAGGGAAGAATTTAAAATGGATAGAAACTTCCCTTTTGTACAATACATAATTAGCTTTCATTCATTGCACCTCCTTCCAACTTTTCCCACAAAAATAATAACTAAATTCAAACCACAGCACAGAAATAGTTTGAGGCAACTCTTTTATGAATGAACAGGTGTCCTCTACCAGAGAAAAGCAATATTTACGTGCCTGAAGGGAGTTCCCACAGGGAAGAGTCGTTATTGTCCACTGTGAGACTTCTGCTATTAACCTCGAAAGCCGGTGATGTTCCTCTCTACCCATGAAAATATAGACCTGAACTGGTGCGAGCTGGCTGACAATGTCTCCATCCTAAATGCAGCCTTGTGAAAATGAAACTTCCCTCCCAAACCCAGCGGAGACATTACCATGGAGTTTGTTTCGAGTTGAACAGGAGTTTAAATGGGGATTTCCTTAATGGCCATGAATGTTCATTCTGGAGCTACGTGAGTTTCAGAAGTAGGATGAGTCAGTAGAGTTACTTAATTGTTTTAAAGGCCGAAGCTAGGACTGTCTGGCAGTGCAACGTTGAAATAAGAGTTATTTGAACAGCAATTTTAGTGAAGCTAAAGGTCAACCTGAGGAGCTAACTTTTTTTTTTTTTAATTAAGCTGCCTAGACACTTAAAATAATATTTTTAGTTACAATAAAACCATAACCTTGTGGCAAGATGTGGAGGAGGCAGGGTGCTTGTTATTTAAATCTACAGAAAAGTTCAAAGACATAAAATTCCTGCATGGGTCCATGAGCCTTGGGTTCTGGGAGAGCTAATCCCTGTGCACATTTTGATGGAGGTGTCTTGTGCACTGCAGTCCAGCACTTGCTTTTGATACCTGCTAAAATACTGAAGTGGTTTTTGGAATACTTAGAAATTTTAAAATCCTCTGCAGCAGTGAGGGAAAAAAAGAAACTATTTTACCACTGTGAGGAGATAATTCCTTTCCTATAGTAATTGAAAAGAGAATTTGAGGTGCTGAGTAGAAGGGGAGAAAAAACCCTTTTTGTTTCATGTTTTTTCCTATCTATTTTCAAACAACTTATAAAGATGGTAAGGCTTTTATCTTTTTTTTTTTT
>VZTI01010900.1:1237535-1282149 GCA_013397865.1 Struthidea cinerea | reverse complement strand
CCCTGAAATACAATTTTTCTATGAGATAACAGCATGGATCTGACTTAGTGGCTATCTTTTGGCTACTAAGCCATGTCGAATTTTTATTTACAAAACCACTTTATAGTATAATTATGAACTGAGTTAAAGCTTGTGGCTGTAAATGGGTTTCTTCACCATGCATACACATATGCATAGGCCAAGCAAATACAGAATATGACTTGCTGGACAGAGCACAGAATTAAAAAAAAAACCAAAATTAGAAATCGAGTAGGACCGTTGTGCTTCAAATTCCTGAACTGCTACTGGCATCACACAGGGATCAGATCAATCCTGTTTTCAGTGACACAGTAAACTACAATCTCAAAATCTGATAGGCATATTCTCCCCAAATTCTTCCCCCTAATTTCATTGTCCTTCCTTCATTTTGTCTTGATCTGACCTATTCTTGGATCCAAAATACAATCTCCATTCCATTTTCCAGCTGTGATATTATATTTTATTGTTCTCTACTTCCTTTGGGGCTTTTTCTTTTCTAATTATCACACTAAGTAGATCTGGCTTTCTTGCTCACAGCTTGATCACTTTTTTCATGTGTGATACCATCTGCCTAATAGGCTTTCTTATGTGGCTTGTGGGGGAGGAGGGGCTGCCATTGTAGGTTCTGCTGTGTATCCCCAGAGATTTTAATCCGTGTTTTCTTATCATCAACAAAAAGAAGAAGAAAAAAAAACCTTCTCATTTTATAGCTGATTTCATCAACAAGTTTTTTAGCCACATGTAACAGAATATTCTTTTTCTGCAGCATGTTCATGCAAAGCTCACAGCCAGTTATAATATTTTCTATTCAAAGGTTTACATCCAAGTAGAGACAGTCATCATATGCATGTCCTGAAAGAAGCATTTTTCTTTTATTCTGTCCACTGACAGAGTAAAATTCTCACCTAGCAGAGCTCAGAATTGATCTGATTGATTTTACAGATATTAATAATGTAATCCTGATAACAAGAGCAGACCTGATAATTTTAGGATGACTGTTTCTGTTAGACAAATTAGTAATAGAAATGCTCCAAGAAATTAAATACTCAGCTGCCAGTGGGGAGCAGGGGTGCCTGGGGCTGAATTGAGATGAGCTTGAACAATTCCATATCCCTTCTGGAAGAAGGATCCTGCTCTTTCTGTGCAAAAAATGCCCATGGCATAAGTGCCAAAATACCACCATCTAATTTATTTACTGTGTGATTCATTGATTAATCATTTCTTTGCATTACATGACGCAGAATACTGCACAGAAACGCCTCCTCCCCACCAGGATTTGGTTTGTGGATCAAGAGAGCTGTGTGAAAACGAGAGAGACAATAATAGCAGAACAAATTTGTTCTGCAAATTTTACCTTCACAAGGGATCGTCTTAGTGTTTGACTTTGTGAAGGAAGTTATAATTGATACTTGGAGGTAAAGCACAACATAACTCAGTCTGCGACAGTAAATGGGAAAATAATGAAGCGGCATCCTCATTTGCTGAGACTCACATCAAAAATTGACATTTGGAAAATGTTGTCATACCTTTTCCCGTACTTTATGTAATCCTGGCCATCTCAGATTTCATGGCACAGTCCCTCTTCATTTCTAGAGGAGTGAAAATTTATTTGTATTGCACAATTATTTGACATGTTGAAACCTGTGCATAAATGGCATCATGCTTATATAAAATCTGTATTGAGAACACGACTGTGACCACCCAGCTTCAAAATGAGGAGTCCTCCCTTTTTCCATGTGAGTGTTCTATTTATTGTTATTACACTATAAAGCCTACCAGAAAAAAAACACCAGTTTTACATGTAACTTGATAAAATGCCGGTGAATTCACTGAGTTCATCTCATCCAGAAGTTAGGCCTGAATTTTTGGGACGTATCAAAACACATCTTCAAGGAAACAACACTTAGAATAATGCCAGTTTATTGCATTAATGGACAAGTGGCAAAGGATTTATGGAAGCCTTCCCAGCAGGTCTGATAGATGGGATAAGGCACCCATAATTGTTCAAATATCAGCTGTGTGGCATCTGCCTCACCGGCACTGGCTTTGATTAGGGTCAGAACACAGGTTAAGATTAATTCCTTACCTCTGACTATGTATAGAGTCATCATTTCTTGTTTCAATTGATGCTTCCACGTTGGAAGAGATTTGCTTAGCACACTGAGCAGTGAATCTAAGACAAAGTTACTTTGTAGTCGTTGCTATTTAAACCCAAATCAGCCACCCCAAGCGGGAATACCCCTAACGACAGACAGGGTGACCTACAGAGCACAGGGCTGATGCAGGCACCACCCCAGAAGTTGGTGAAGCTGTTCCTTCACCTGAAGTGGAAATGCAGCTGTATTCCAGTCACCTGAGTGCACTGCTCTTTCAGCTCAAATATGCTTCAGTGCACTGCACAATTATTCTGCCTTCTGCACAATGCCAGTCCCACTAACACACAGGGAACCTGGATACAGCCACAAATACATTGATTGTACTGGTAAACCTTTCTCACAGATCAATACTGTTCCTCTACACTAACCTGGATGCAATGCAACAGAAGCCAGCATATCTCAGTTATTCATTAATTCTGTCATCAGAGGTCCCGTACGTAGCTCCATTATCATTACTGTTGCTTTATTTGATATCTCTGTGGATACTGAATAGACTCTCACGAGTATTCTGCTACACTTGGCTGAATTGTTTGACTTTTCACCCATGTTTCTTAAGAAACTACAGTCTGACACAATTCAATACCTGTTACCTGCGGGTTAGCCTGAGTACCTGTGAAAGACATTCCTTCCTTTAGCTTTGACTTAGAGGAGCCGGATAATTTTGGAACTGCGCTGAGAGTAGGACACCTGGTAGGATACACAACAGACGTTCAAAGACTGGACACTCAGATGCATATAACTTTATACCCAGGTCCACCCCACGCACCTGACCCGCTGCCGGCTCCGGGACTGCCCCCGGCAGTGACGGCGGCGGCGGGCGCGGGGCTCGGGCGGGCCGAGGGTGCGCGGGTGCGCGGGGAGCAGCGGCGGCCGTGGGGCTGCGCCGGAAAATCAACACAGAGCTGCACCCACCCCGTTCCTCCTTCAGTGTCTGCATGGAACAGAACTGAAAAAGCAGCGACCAAAAAGACGCCAGAAGAAAGAACAGGANAAAAGGCCCTGCTCCCTGGCCATGGGGTCTCTCTCGCTCTCCGCCTCTGGGGACCACATGGAGCAGATGCAACGATTAAATATCTTCTAATTCCCCCATGGAGAGATCCTTCTCACCTCCTTTGTCGTCGCTGTGTTTGTAAGGCTGACAGCTGGCCGGAGCAAGGTGCTGAGCCGTCCAAGATGGACTGTGGAAGGGCAGAGAAGTTCTGCCCTGTCCTAGAAGCCTCGGCTGAGCTCTCAGATAAAGCTGCAGCTTGCTAGACAACACCCTATAGCACTTACAACAACTCCATTGTTGAATTTATCCACCATCAAGCAAAAAATGTTCCACTCTGGGGAAAAAAAAAAAAAAAAAAAAAGCAGCACTTTTCTGTCTCATCAGGAAAAGTAGGCAGGGATAAAATAAAGGTATAATGAAAGTATAAAAAAGATAATAAGAACACAAGTAGCTTAAAAAAATAATTTTAAAAATATATAGGCAATGGAGAAATGAAATGCAAGAGCCAGACTGTCAGCATCTATAAAGACAGTATGGCTAAAATAACACTGACATTTTTAACAAAAACGTAACTGCAGAGCACTTACCTCAGGTTCTAAGATCTTGAAGGAATATCAGCAGAAAAGCTAAAGTTAGTATCCTCAGAGCCTGCATTTCAGAATATTTTTCTTAGATTCTTCTCTAACCCAGAGAAAGGCGGTCAACTTTATGATTCAGACTTAGAGAGGTGAAGTCTTTGAGACAGCATTATTAAACCCACATCATCCATTCAAACATTTCTAATTATCTTAATGATGATGAATGGGAAAGAAAAAATAATCAAAGACATTATAACTTTATCATATTTCTTTAACACATACTCAAAAATAAAAACATACTTGATGTTTAATGTTTTGTTTTGGTAGAATTAAGTGCTGACTTTCTTTTTTTATTTCATTTTTTGTGATTTTAATATTTATTCATGTAAATTAATGAGCTATCCTAACTAAGGGTCCCAGAATCAGGTCTCAAACAGCACTAGGAACCAGAAAAACATTATTGTCTTGCAGAGTGAAACAGCACACACAGCTATGAGGTGCACACTCAAGCATTTTTCCTGCAGAATTGTAAGAATCATCATATCCGTGCCAGGAACACCTTGCCACACAGACCTGCAGGTTTTAAAATATGTCTTAGAGTCTGGAACCTGGACTCTAATTTTAGTTCTGGCATTATTTGTGAGCAGGGTGATGGTTCGACTTGATGATTTTAGAGGTCTTTTCCAAACTTAATGATTCTCTGATAACATCACATTCCCCTTTCCAGAGGAAGTATTGCATTACATGTTAGACAGGCATTAGACAAGATTCCACCACTAAGCACAGAAGTGCTGTTATCCAAGAACTTTCCTGAGGAAAAAAATATTATTATTTAGAGAGAATGAATATAAAATGTGTTTATTCTGTTCTTTGACCATATTTAAGCAGATTGTTTAAAAAAAAAAAAAAAAAAAAGACCATAAAAAATGCTGTTTAAATTCCACTTAGTTTGTGGACTAAATGGAGGAGTTACTGCTGTTTAGCTTCTTCAAACATTCTATATATTACAGGTATTTTGATCTGCTAAAGGGCCTCACCTGCCAGAATCTCCATCACACACAAATGGTAGATGTGCAGTGTTACCATAGAAATGGGACAGCAGCACAGAAAAAGACATATAATCATGTGTGTGTCCTGAATGAAGGCACACTAACTATGCATGGGAAACCAGCGTGCTGGGATCACTTCCTGAAATGATGAGGGGATTGCCTGGAAAATTACTGTTCATGGTACCTGCAGTGTTTACAGTGACTGACTCCAAGGCAGAGTGTGAACAGGAGACAAAAGAAAACCTTCGCTAAGGCTCCCTGCAGAGGATGCAATGGGTAAGGTGGGGAAAAGCAGAAATGCAAGACCAGGATTATCAGCATCTATAAAGACAGTATGGCTGAAATAACATTGACATTTTTAACAAGAAAGTAACTGCAGAGCAGTTACCTCAGGTTCTATGTAAAAGAAGCAAATAACAAGTGTAGAAGACGAAAAAAGAGACATTTAAAAAATGAGAAACTGAAGAAATTGTGAGTGAAGTAGAAGCAAGAACTGAAGGGAGAGTAGAGGATGAGAAACTTTACAACAGAAAATGGAGAGAAAACAGGCTCAAATGGGAAAGAGAGAAATGAGAAGCAGTGCAGGAAGTGAACAGAAAGAGCAAAAGCAGAGATGAGGATAACAAGGAGAAAATTCCCAGAAAAAAATGATGGCAAATGAAGTAGTGAGAAGGAAAACAGAAGAGGAAATACCAAAATTGAAGAGGAATTGGAGCAGCAGCTGACACTGAAGAAGCTATGTATCCCGTAATTTGAAGTAAAAACCCCAGATATGTTTTATTTTTAAAATATTAATAACAAATTAATTTTGTATCTCACAGTATCACTTTTTTCAAAGTCCACTAATATTAATAAGACAGTAAGGGGAGCTTGCAAAATCAAACCACACTTTTTATTTCTGGAAGATGATCATCCATTTTTTATGTAGTATTTGCCCGTGTCTCTCAATTTCATTGAGTTTTCTCATGGATGTTTCATCAGTAGGAAAAAAACCCCACAAGCAAAATCTAAGCCTGAGATTAAAACCCTAAACCCATGTTCAGGCGGTAGGCACCTGGCCAGCTTTTCAGATATTTGAAGGATCCTAATAGAAATTGATAACAGGAACAGAAGTTTTGATATTTTGTTTGCTTATTTAAATGTTCAAATAAAGCACAGGGGCTATTTAGGGTGTTTGTTTCCTTTTTTCCTGAATTAAGGTTCAAATGTTATGTGGCTCTTGGTGAGGATAAAAGAACACTGAAAATTTTTTCATACATAAACAAATATACTACCTTAGCCTTTTTTTGTTATTAAAGTTTAACATCTTTATAACTTTTATCTTAAACAATGGCACCTATTCTTCCACTTTGGAAAATGATGGAAAAATGAGACTGTATATTAGCCTTTCTTTTAGAAGTTTCCTATCTTTTTTTTTTTGAGGGGGGAAAGAAAAGATTACAGTTATTTTCCTTTTTTAGCTTGACGAGACTCAGTTCTTTTGCCATACTAGACATTTTCTCAGTAGTTTTCAGAATTTTGTACCTAAGGTGTTTCATTATCAAATAGAATGTCATAAGAAGACTTTTTTGAAGAATTCAAACAATCTGAAATTGTAGATAGCATACATTTACAAACACAGTAGCAAAACCAAAATCAGTAATCAATTTACTTGATTTTACTCAATCCAGCCCATTTACCTACAAAACTAAAAAACATATGAGATTAAATAGCCATAGCTGCCTAAATAAAAAAAAAAAAAGGCCCTCTCCCTTCCATTATTTCTGCAAAAAGGTATTTCTGCTCCCAGTAATGATTTATTCTTGTTTTGACACAACGCTGTGTGAAAATTAAGTCCAGAATATCCAACAATGAAAAATTCAGGACTGAAGCATAGGTACCTGAAGGTGTGACAAATGATAAATTAGGTAGGGAACCAATCTGTTAACTTTTCCCACGTTCCACTCAGGGACAAACCTCTGAAGGCACTTGCAGTGTTGTGAAAGTTTCATTAAGACACAGAATCCTTCCCAGGGTTCTCCGGGTGCCAGCTTGATGGATGTGCACCACGAGATCTGTTCCTGGGCTCTGCAGTGGGCTCGGTTCCTACTGTACAGCTGTCAGGTGTTTGTTAACTTGAGCATTTAAACAACAAAGACCATGTAAATACAGCCCAAGAATGCAGAGCAAACAAAGACATAAAGCTGTGCAAGAAAAACAACACCTGGAGAAGTCCATAAGTCTGGAGAACTAAGATTGCTGCAGGGAGAAATTAATTTTTCTGTTCTGCTTCCACTACACATATAAGACTCTCAAAACCAGAGTTTCAGCAATGGATTTTTGCAAATTTTTGCACAGTTTTCAGTAAACTGAATTTGTTTGCAGTGCAGACTTAATAGTCAAAAGTATGAGTTTACTATTGTTCCATTTTTATCTTATTATTGTCTCATTAATTAAAAAAAAAAGAAAAAAAAAGTAATATTAGGCCTAAGCAACAAGTAATTTTCGATGGGTATGAAAATAAATTGCCAGAAGAAAAATCAGCCTAAAACTACATAAATCTTTTCACAATGTTAATTATCTTACTAGTAACATAACCTCTGTCAAATTCCCAAAGAGAATATAGTGATAATGAAGGTCTGACCTTCTGCTTGTATAAGCAAATATGCAATAGCAATATTCTTTTTCTCCCATAACTATCACTTTAATGCTTATAATTGAAAATACATTTGCCCATTTAAAGAATGTGGTTACATAATTAAAGTTTGAATGAAAAGCCTCATAGAAAGACAGTGCATCAGTGATACAGTCGTCGTGGCAATTCCCTGTGAATAAAATTCATTGCAAAGCATAAATTAATTTGTAACCACTGTAATCACCAGCATTCCAGTGAAAATACAAATATAGTGGGCAGAATTAACAAGTTTGGAAGACATAGCAGTTATGTCAATAGCCTTGTTATTCAATTAACTTGCCTGCAGAAGGAAATTATGTGAGTATCTAAAAAACCCTTAATGATCTGAATTTTTACTACTAACAGGATATAAGAATAGGATTTACTCAAAGTTTACCTTTGAACAACAGGTTGTTTTGAAGAATGATAATTCTACTTAAAATAGCCTTTAAACTTTTAAACACCCAGCAAATGTCTTGAAAATCTGCTTACAGAACTTGCTTGTGTTCCATGCAAAAAAAATACATTTATAAGTGTCACATTAGCTATGTTTAATGTATTGATCTACTTACATGAAAGTGGTTAAAGTCTACACCCTTAAACATAAACATGCTGTCCCAGTTTGGACAAATTTGGAGGAAAATATCCTCTGATGGAAGGCAGGTTGCAACCACCCCTCCCCCACCAGGTTCAGGAAAAAAGAAAAAAAAAAGTTTGTTCAGTTTTTTTTCTCTCTTCCCTCTCAGGCTCAGTTTAGAGGCACAGAAAAGATTGGTGGGCATAGAGTGTCGATAGGGGATACACATCATAAAGTCACCCCAAGACACATGCATTTCAGCAAACAGACACTTTTGCTGAAAGATGAACCACTGATTTCCAAAGTATTTACCCAAAATACTCTGATACAAGTTCAAACTGCCAAGAAAATGGGAAACAGGCTGAAATTTACCTTCTCCTGGTTTAAGGAAGCACATCAAACATTTTCTTCTACAGTCCTGTGGCAGAGCTAATACTGCAACCAGTTAAATTCCCAGCACCTCTGTTTTCCTGTCTCATTGCTCTGAGAATTTGAAAGCTGCTTCTAATTTTCCTCATAAATTCATATATGCTGAGGTTATCCCTATTTGTCTTTTGACAAGTGTTATTTGTTAGCTGAGAGGATTTTCCCCCTGCTCCATGCTTGTTTTTCCTACATTTAAACATTGCTTCTGTTTTGCTAGGACCTTTCTTTGTCTCTATAAGCAAGGCTCCCACTTCCTCAATCATTCTGTTACACATTCTCTTAATCTTCCAGAACACAGGCAACAAGAACTGCACATGGTGTTGCAAGGGATAACTCCTCTGTCTCCTGCATAAAAGAGCAAAAAGGCTCTGTTTGTGCTGGAAATATCTCACTCAGTACAACTTCCATAACATCAATACTGGCAGGCGAAACAACCTCCCTTTGCTGCCAGGGGCTTCAATCCAGAGACTGGGATTTCTGATGAAGGTCTCTAAATGCTGGGCAAAACAATGTCAGTAACCTCAGTTTTGGGGACAGATCCCTGAATCTTGTGCTGTTTTCTTGCTCTCTGGTTTTTTTTCTGTCTTCTGAAACTGTAAAGAGAAGCATTCATCTCATTCTTTTAAGTACAGGGGCTTTTTTTTTAACCCTCTGTACTGTCCTGCTGCTGCTGAAGCTTCCCTGAACTTGGAAAATGCCTGTGTTCTATCTTGTTCATGCCATATGTCTCATATCATGCTAATTCCTAGGATTATATGTGGTTTCCTATGTACTGTGCTCTCAAGAGATTCAAATTTAAATTAGTTCTCCAAAAGTTTGCCTTGTTTTCTTATTTCTTATTTATTTCTATACTCTGGTGCCAGTCCACATCTTCCTACTGTAGGACAAAACCAATAAATCTGACGGGACGTTAGAATTATTTTCTAATTTATTTTTTCTCATTTATTTTCTCCTAGTCTGGAATAATTTTTTGCAACATCTCCATTTTGAAAGCTTTCTGTTTTAATATGAGAAAAGTTGATGTTACCTGCAACAACTCTGTTCTTAAAGAATTGCATGGAAGAACTCTTGTTCCTTCAAATGTCTCCACTGAATGCAGACACTTAAGAATTCTGAGCTGAACACATTGCACCATGAAATTCATATGAGAAAATATAAAATGTTATGAGTGAAGGAATCCATATTTTTCTCAATTTATATACATCTGTGTATAGATCTGTAAATATATCTATAAATATGTGGAATACCCGAACCTTCACGAATTTTCATTCAGAAGATTTTAGATTTGCTATTTCTTCACAGCGATATCGGCTAAGGGAGACTTTTCTGTCCAGCACACTGAATTTATTTCATAATGTTTATTTATATCTTGAGAGTCATAAAGTGTTATGCTATTAACTGCCTATGGATTCATATTTGTCTCACACTAGTTAATTAAAAGTAAAACCCAAAGCTTACCGAGCTGTTCAAAATCCACTCTAATCATTCACTAGAAAATATTTATTGGGAGAAATCATATTTCCTCCCAGGGAATCAGTATGCAACACTTGTAGTTGAGTTTCTGTAAGACAAAAAGATGTTTCACGGTGTGGTGGTGGCAGAGGGAAAATCTCATTAATCAAAACAAAGCAGGTGTTTTATAGCCACTGGCTTCCAAAATTCCTTCCCCCCAAGTATGCTGTGCACTGGCTGGAAATTGTGTTGGAGTTGACAGATCTCTTCCTGGCACCAAATGAAAGGGGACAGGGAATGCCCCACTCCTCTAGCCTCACTTGTCTGCTGCTGGCTGGAACAACTTCGAAATGAGAAAAGGGGCAGGGCAATTCTAGAACAGATGAAACTTTTCCCTTCCTGAGAAAATACTCTAAGCGATATGAAATCTGATAGAGACTGCTTTACATGTATGAACTCTGCGTGTGTATAAACACAACCACCACATTTTCTTAGCCGTGCTCTCATTTTAAAGGGAAATGTGGTACATGGTTTTAGCTCTGGATGTCACATGGAGAAGGCTGGGACCAATTTTGGCTCAGGTGTCCATGAGAGAGGGCAAACAACACAATTGTTCTAAACCTTTGTATTTTAATTTCTCGGTTTATGTGGATTGTGGGGCTAGGCCATATATGTAAACCCACACCTTTGATCATGACTAGTGACCCTGACCAAGGATTTACACTCCCTAGCATCCTGTTTCCAGCTGTGAGCAGCAGATGTCACTGAAGGTGTCACCTGACTGTGGTGCCCAGACCTGCAGATAAACTGATTCACCATGAATCTGCCTGGACTAGACCTCTTAGTTCCTTAACCCTCAACTTCAGGTACCTTTAAGGTCAGGTGCTGAAGCACTCAGCTGGCAGATGCCTGAAGCTTTCAGTGCCTAGCACTGGGGTGTAGGTGTTGGGGGATATCTTACCTTTAACAAGTTTTCACACACAAAAATGATCTGTGCTTCATGAAACGGTCTCTTCCTCATGAAAGAAAAAAAGCTGCAGGGCACAAAATGTTCTGCTTCTTTGAGTACTTACAAAGAGTGGTTTTCTGCAGGTGATCATTTTTGGCTGAGTTGCAGCCACTGCTTGAGCAGCAGAAACATTTCCCCAGCCAAAGCTCAGGCTTTTAACTGTATGAATCAATATCTCTTTTGTGTTCTTTATACTTTACTGTAAAAATATATTTAAATGTGTTTTATCCATACCTCTAGCATTCCCCATCACTGCGATTTTTAGAGAGCCTCATTAGATGGTAGGAAAAAAAGTGCCATACACCCCAGCATACTTTAGAGGAGACTTAATTTTCCTTTGTAATTCACCCTGAGAGAAGGATGGATAACAACAGTGGTATGACAATTATGGCTCCCTATTTTTCCTAATTATTAGTCACCACAAAAAATTGCTTATAGGCTGAATCATATCTGGCCTTTTCCTCCCCTATTCTAATTCCAGTGTAAGTACTTAATAAGCATAGTGGTTCTGATATATAAAACATCTGTGTCATTTATCCACGCCTCTCCTAGTGTTTATTTTCAAGCTTTTATGTATTTACAGCAAAATACTAAAATTAAATATCCCAAAACCGGCTTTGAAAGACTATTCTCACAGCAGTCTGAATAAATGATCTGAATCGCATGCAGCATTTCGTGACTCAGTAAGAGATGAAAAACAATAAAACTGATAAAAAAGCCAGGCATCCTAGGAGTGTTTTGCTCTATTACAGTCCATCATGGTGGAATTTTGCACATTGATGTTTCTCAGTTTTAAAGGAGTGACATTTATATCTAGGCAGTAAGGTTCAGTCAATTTATGCCAGCAGGTTTTTCTGCCTTCTTAAACCGGGACAAAAGTTTGAATTTAAACTGTGACTCAAGCACGTCAAACATAACACACTGCAGACTGAGTCTTCTGCAGGGCATTAGAAGATCTAAATTGTGATAAAATGGGATCAATTTCACTGGTTATAAAGAAGAAAAGTAACTTTCTGAAACAAAAATGAGAAGGAAAAGTGAGAGAGAAGAAATCACACTGAGAATTACTTCCTTTCTGAAATGATCACTAGAATCTTGGGAAAAGACAAGCAGCTCTTTCCAAAGGATAGTCCATGATGGGTTTGAGTTTCACAGCCACTTCTTCTTCATGTTTTGCAATACTATATAAGGAAATCAAAGAGAAAGAAAAGAAAAAGAATGCAATAAAAATACCGTACAGCTGCATACATCCTAGGAAAACCATTTAGAAAGCCATGGTAAATTGCTCTGAGATGTTGTCATTACTTCTTTCTTCAGGATAAGAACAATTGTATCTTGGAGGGCATTTTAAAAAGACTATAGTTAATAACACTGGATTTGAAAGAGAATGGAAACATGATGCTCCCTGCATTTCCCTTCACCAAGACTGATTCTCAGCATCTGTAAACTACAGTCAGTTGGCTTAAAATATGTTGCAAGTAATAACAGAAGTAACTCTGGATACGGGAGTGAATAAAGAGTGAATGCAATTGAAACATTAGATTAATTTTCAAACATTATTCTGCAAACCAAGAAAGTCAGGAAATTAGTGGCAGAAAACTCAATATTTTGTTTTGTTTTGTTATTACCTTTTGCCTCAATTTTTATCTGAGACCAAACACTCCTTTAAATATGTATTTATTCAATTACAGATTTAGCTCGGGACAATAGTGTATTAAAAATTTACTCAAAAAATATGTGTGTTTTGGAAATGGAAATAGAAAGCTAAGCAGACTTATTCTGTGTTTACACTGTTGCAGCTGATGACAAATGTACATATTGAGCACACAAAAAGATTAAGGGAAAAGGGAAAATTCTTTTACATATAATATGTAAACAGACTTTTAAATACTGAAAAAAAAGTAAGTATTATAGCCAAATATGCAAATACAGAGAAATTTCTGATTCTAAGGCTTGGAGCTATTCTTGCATGTCTATAAATTCATCATTCTAATAAAGTTTGCTCACAAACTATTAAGTGTTTGGGGGCAAACACACAGGAGGGTTCACGGTGAAAATAGACTTCTAGGTCCTTTTACATACACCTGTGTGCACACAGATTATGCAGAAATTTGTATATAAATACAGATATTGCTGTGGCACTCAATGGCCTGATGAAAACAAGTCTGGTTTAAGTGTTATCTCTGGAATACTTTCTTAATATTCCTGATCCTACTGTTTGAGGTGTGAAACCTGATCTGTACTGTGGCCAGGGAAAGTGTCAGCCACTCTCTGAACTGGGAGGTTGGTACAAGCCTCACTGCTGTAACCAATAAAAACAGATTACTGATGTTTTTCCTGTATTATTACTTGTCAAAATATGGCATTTATCAGAGCACGGTGGTAGATGCTAGCACTAAAACGTCTGATAATTCTATAAACCTGTTCATAAATAAGTTAGTAATGATAAATAAAATAAAAATAAATGAAATAGAATAAACCAAAATAACAATACTTATAATGGTAGTCATACCCACTTAAAAAACCTGGTCTGGAATGGATTTCTTAAAAGTATGTTTTGGAGCTAGAAGACAAAATCTATTGATTGTATAATAGAAAAGCATAATCTAAGAAATTGCAAGTAAAGTCTTGTTTACAGAAAAAATATCATGACTTCTTGCAATTACCTAATGAATATCATAAAAAATGTTCTAAAAACATGAAATAATAAAGCATGGAAGTTCAACAGATAAAAGCAGCAACCATTAATAGAATGCTGGTATAGGAACCCCAGGAAGCTGCAGTAGGTGTCTGAAGCAGTTGATGATTTTCCAAAGAACAAAGAGAATGTGAGGGGCTGTTAATAAGTCTTTCAAGAGAGCTGGACTTGAGCCACATAGTGCTTGGTCTGCAAATACTATGTTTAAAAATCAATCCTTTGCTTCACAGGAAGCCAATGTACTTTTGTCCAAATTAGAGCAACATGAACATCTGTCCTGGAGCCTGTTAACCATCTCACTGCTTGCACTCTTCTGGTTTTCCCTCTCCTCCCATGAGCAGAAGAGAGTAAAATTACAAACATCCACAGAAACCCAAAGGTTAATACATTTGCAGCAGTATGAGGGTATCAACACACTTTAGAATTAGTGAGAAAATTCAGGCAGTCAGCAATGCAAGACAGAACTTGAGGACACAGGGTCTCAGAGCAGAAACTGAAGCCCAAACAAAGTTACATGCATTGAAAACTGTTGAGGATAAGTAAGACAAGTGCAACATAAGATGTCATTTCACATCTTCAAGGTTACCTTTCAAACTAATTCAAATATGCTTTTATGAAGCACTAATTAAAAGGTGTTGATTATACCATTTAACTTGAAATCTCTGCCTTCAGTTAGATTTCTTTTCCCCAGACACATTTTTTAAGAAAATGTTTTGTTATTATTTTTTCTCTAGTCACAGAAACATTAATATTTTTGGAGGGAAAAAAAAAATATACCAGAAGGATTTTTTACTTTCAATGTATTTCTATACAGAGCTGTCATTATCGAAAGGATTAAGAACCCACAGCTATAATCATTGTTCCGTGGACGACTTTTCCCTCTTTCTGGATGAACTCATGTGTGGATGCAGGCGACTTGATCAAGTCCAGCTCTGCCTTCTCATTCTTTCCCTGGAGACCACCTGCCCAGATACTTGCATTTTATTGTAATTCCCTCCAGCAGCTCTGCTACTTACTTCCCCGGGGCAGGATTTCGCCTTAGCTATTTGCAGAACCATTTTGATGCCATGTAAAAAATCTCATTACAGTGTCACTTAAGAGAGAGAGAGATGCAAGTGAAATATTCCTGCAGCAAAGCTGTCACGCTTGGGACTGGAATAGACTTGAAAGCTGCTTCCTGCCTGAACCTCACCCTGTAAACAGGTCTCAAAATCCTGCAGCAAGCTGCAGATTAAATACCTCAGCCTCAGTGGAGCAGACCCATCATGAATATTGTGTAACGTGGGGCATTCAAGCGGAAGAGATGAGATGTTTAATCTTGAAAACACATCAAATTCTTGTGCAGCCCTGCCTGGCACAAACTAAAGCCCGCAACAGGCCCTGCCACATCTACCACAGGCATGCTTGGTTACCATTGCCCAAGCCTTTGTAAACCACAACCACTCACACACCTGCAATTTCAGGTTGGGAAACTGTCAGTGCAGCGTTGTGTGGCAGGTTTCATCTTGGGTTAAAAAAGGGATTGAAAGCTCTTAGGAGAAAATAAACGCACCATAAGAATAAAATCCTCATATGAGAAAAAACCAAAACAAACAAAAACATAAAACAAGCAAAACAAAACCACAAACAAACAAAACCCAAAACAAAACAGAAAAAAAAGAGCACTAAGAAATAGGAATTATATCTGCTGGCTTACTTACTCAGCTGCCCCTTGAAGCTAAGAATAGCCAGATAAAAGAAATTCATGGAGTTGCAAGCCCAAGATTAATTTAACGATCACTTTCAATTCCATTTCCTGTTTGCTACTGTTAAGTAGCTGAGTTCTTGTTCCTTTTCAAGAGCGTGAAGAGAATAATGAAACTGAATGTGGATTGTGATAGTTTGCACGACACTTTTTTCTTACTGGAGGGACAGAACTGCAATTAGAGCACTGAAAACCATCAAACCCCATTTCCTCCCATGCACACCTGGTAAATAAACCTTTACAGGACACTGATCACAGGTCTTTCTCACATGGAAATCACTTTCTGCTCCCTTTCCTATACACCAGCTCTTTCTGAGTAGCAAAGAAAGCCAAAGAAACAAGGAAGGTGAAAATATAGAGCCCTTGGCTGCTTTAACATTATTGTGTTTTCTTATGGTAAGACACATTATTTTCATTTCTTCCCTGGCTGATGGCTCATTAATCATTTTAAAGTACTCTTCCCAAGCTAAAATTCACCCTTATAACACACCTTGTGGGAGAGTCTCAGAACTCTCAATCTTGGTGCATTAGGGGTCAATAATAAATGATATTAATTTTTCCTCTGCACCCAACTAAAGGGCACTTTAATAAGCAAAGAAGACAATAAACAGGACTGAAAGGAATGTGATTATGACAACTTGTCATAGAATATTAAATAATGTAGCATTGATATAATTAAGGATCAGAGGGATACATCAAAATAACTTATGCTAATTATTTCATTTGAGAGTTAAGAAATATTGCATATGTAGCTAGAACTATATTTGTGTCCTTATTTACATATTTATAGCATTTTAACTATCGTAGGACAATGGCTATTTCCATTTTGCTCCTTACAGAGCCTCCCTGCAGTGCTAATCAAATCCTGACATCTGACTCTAACACTAAGAGTTTTAAGATAATTAAGCACTTTAACCTAATGAACTTGCATTTTAATCCACTGTATTTGTTTAGAGAAAGCCCAGGAGGCTAGTAATGAGATATGGAGTTTTACACACATTTATAGTGAACACAGATTAAGCTCAGCTCAGGAGCAAGACAGATCTGAAGCTTCATCGCCAGTTGCAGCACAGCAAAGTGATGGCAGAGTACTTCACACGAGATTAGATTTGTCTTGTTGTAATAAAATGCAGTAGTTGTTTCAGTACAATGCCTGCATATAGCTCCCCAAACTAAAAACCCCATTGTGATTGACTTTAACCCATACTTGCAGCAGGCCAAATGCTGAATGGAAATGGAGTTTTATGGCTGTGGCTGTGCCAGAAAAAGGGTAAGGCATTTCCAGTTGAGACGGGAAAGGGGAGCTTGCAACTGCCATGGCTGTATCTGTGGCCATCAGTCCCAAAGCCCGTTCTAGCAGCACTGCATTCCTCTACACAAAACAATCCTGCCAAGAGCCAGAGGCAGGCCCCTGGCACGCTCAAATCCGTGTTAGTGGGCAGTTAGCAGGTAAGGAGTTCCACAGGGAAATGCATTATCTACCTATTCACAACAAGAAGCGGATACAAGCAGGCTGTGTTTCCTCAGCTTCATACAGATTTACCGCTCCAAAAGGCAAAACATACAGAAAAGAGATGCCTTGCCATCCAGGCCTAGCTTTTCTTTTTTTTCTATTTTTCTGCATCCCACCAAAAAAAAATAGAATTTATATGTCCTTTACCACTGAAGTCAGCCAAACTGTTAAACAGGAAGGCAAGAAAATACCTGCTTTCCAAACAATTGCTGCTCTGCGTGTGATTCAGAGGGAAGAGTTAAACCTTAATCTTACACCTCATGGAAACATCTCCTAGCCAAGAGGATTTGTTTAGTCCTGCACGGACACTCTGAAGATCTCCTCTTTGGAGTTTTAATTTTTTTTTTTTTTTAACAATAAAACACTTTACATTATCATGGCTCTGTAGCCCCCTAACACAGCAACGCCTCAGAGACTGAGGTTTATGCCACTGCAGCTGCAGGGTGGGATGACTCCTGAGGGACAGACTGAGACTTCTACACTGCTGAACACCCACCAGCCTGACAGCTGAAGCACTTCCCTGGCCCATTTGAGTTACTGCACTCCTTCCTGTACTCCTTCCTTCAGCTTTGTGGCTGCAGATGTACCCCTGATAATATGGAAACAAAGCCACTGAGTTATGATGCATAGCACGTCTTTCAAACATTTAAAAATACCAAGCTGTTCCCCTCTCCTTAAGCATCATAAGAGTTCTCATGTTACCTCCCTTTTTTTCTGGTTTCTTTTTTTGATGATTACATTTTCAAAATTTTCACCATACCCAAGAAGAGTGAAAAATTTTGGAATTACTACATTTGCCAGCTAAAGCCATCAGGCAATTTCCTGTTTTTCTTTGATACATTTAAAAAAAAAAAACAAACAAAAACCAAAAACCAACAAAAAAAAACCACTAAGAAATGTTTTAGAGCCTGTAAAGAAGAAAATTATTCAAATATGAACTGTCAACGCAGAATGTCAGGTTTTCCCTCCAGCAGCACAACACTTGGTCAAAGATGGAAGAAGAAAAGACCTTACCACCAGGCAACCATGAAATAATCATCCAAAATCATCAGGGATGGGGCTCTGCTTGCCTTCAAATCCAACAGACGGATGATACAATCTGATTTTCATTTCCCACAATGCATTCTCCTATGAGAATTTTGGAGGAAAAGTTTATCACACTAGAAATGGTTTCAGCAAAATAACAGTCAAAAGAGTCTACTTCATTCTGTTTGATAGATCAGAGCAAAAAATATAATGAATCCTTAAGGCAGTTCATTGTATTAATACCAAATTAAAGTTCTGAGATGAGACTCATATTGTGCTCTTCAGTTTTCAATGTTCTTTATTTTTCTAGAAGATTAATACACACTACATCACTTTCATATATTTGTGCTCAATACTTTATATGAGAACAGTTTGATTTGTTTCTCTGTGTGTCTTCCACAGCTAAGCCTGGGCACAAGTCTGCTGTTAAACGCTCCCTATATAGGTTTTGAAAATAACGAGCAGAAACATCTACAAAACTATTCAAAAATTAACCAAAACAGGGGCAAACCAGAAAATTAATTATTTGCACATATAACTTAAAAAGCCAGTGTTAACTGGTTTTTTTTTAATTGTTAATGTGATCACTGAGGTTTTGGTAGAAGAATTGTATCCTACTGAGATCACTCCATAGAGTCAAAGCCTTCTGATAAGAGCACTTATGTGGATTATTCACTTATACTCCAGCTCAAACAGGTTATCTGGTAGAAATATAATCAAAGACCCCTCCAGCCTGAGTTTCTTGCAGATTTAGCTAAGCTGATTATTTCTCCTCAACTTTTAAGTCCTGTTTTTTGTCATGTAATCCTGGCATTCTGGTCTCTCCCTGGGTTGCCACCCACCATCACCATTGTCACTATTTTGCAAGGCTACCCCAAGTCTGCAATCTGATGTGCATGTGAAAAACTGATGTCAAGAATCACACCCCGACACCTGTAAAGCATGCATTAATTTTAGAAAGAAATGAAATTGCAATTGCTCTATCATATAATCATCTTGTGTTCGTAATAAAAAACATCGGGGAAAAATATGCTGTTTCTTCCTGATGTTTTTTAATACAAACACAATATGATTTCAAGCTAAGAATGAAAAATTACATCCAATTTAACTTATGAAAACAAATATATATTCTAGATGAAGTGGTTGTGCTGCCAGCATCTGGTATTTATGTGCATACATGTGTGTACAAACACACATTTTTTATTTAGGAGTTTTGAAATTGCAAAAATTTGAAATGCAGTTCCTTACGTCATCTCTAGTCAAAATATACAGGTAAACATTGTTTTTCATAAAAATTTTTAACCCTTTTTTTGCAACAGACCATTTTGTTAATGAAACTATGCTACTGTGTATTGAATTTTACATCTAGCATTGAGTTAAGTCAGGGGTATACATTATCAGAATAATTTATGACATACTGTAGCGAAGGTAATATTTAAAATGCAGATGAAACTATTTAATGAACTTCTTATAGATTAATGATGTGGCAAACAGTTATTTGTTTCTATTTGATGGTGATCCCATGAAGCCATTAGAGGTCCAGTTCCACCTATTAGTCACAATTCAGTGGCAACCGAGCTCCAGAAAAGCCAAATGCAACCCATCCTTGTGGCATTCTGCACTGAAGAACTGATGAAATATTAATCACTCAGGCTCCACATGCAAAATGCAACAAAAAAAGAAAGTCAGAATGAGAAAAAATAGCACAGCAGGGGTGCTGTATATTAACATCAACAAGCCACTTTGAAAGGCTGAAGCAAAATGTTGCAACCCCAGCCCCACATGTTTGTAATTTTAAAACTCTTGTCATAGCTAAGTAATAGCATGGCCACAGCAGGATACACCAAAATTAAAGGTAAAAGCTCTCCTAAGGGGTGAAGAGAAGACGTAATAGTGCCAAAACAGTCACTGGAAAAGGCATTTAGCTGTATATTTTGAGAGAGAGAGAGCACAAAGCAGAACTGGATTCATTACAAAGATTAATTTGGCACAATTTTCTTTTCCTTTGTAGCTTCTGAAAGCCTTTGGCTGTCATCTGCTATTGCAGAAATTTTTTTATGGTCTAGACATTTGGTCACTCACATAAATCTCACCTCTTACCAGAGCAGCCCTCTGAGTGTCACTGCTCGTCCCAGCTCACGTCTCCTGTGAATGAAATACTTCAGGAATCTACAATGACTCATGTAAAAAAACAAACAAACAAACAAACAAACAAAAAAAGAAACCACAGTGGTTGTGAAAATGTTTGTGTGCAAGAGAAATTTTGCAAGTCTTCAAGTTCCCTAATGCTTCAAAAACTCGTTCTTGTAGCAAACAAAAATGAGGGATAAAATAATACTTTGCACTGTGGATCTCTTCCCCTGATGCGCTTCTAATACAAAATACTTCAAGATCAGGGTAGCACCAATCTCACTTTGATTTCACTGATTATTTAATACAGCAACTAAACTATCTTGGATTTCCTGGAGCCTTGAATGTCAGGAAAAACCTTAATTTTTTTCCAAATACCAGCCTTGCTGACTCATCAGCAAGGATAGTAAGGATACAGTCAGTAAATATTGCCCCATTGAGGCCATTATCTTATTTCTTGTGACCTCTACAATTTACTCCACAGACCTGTTTCTCGTATTGTCTGAATTATATATTTGGATTAGATGCATGAAATTGTTCTCAAATTGTATTTATTTACTTATAAGCCTTCAGCCATTTAACATCATCAGGCTTTCCAGTAACCAATATTACCCATTATTAAATGAATCTGCCCTCCTAACAAAAAGCTGTGGCAGATTTTTCTGTATGTGATCATCAACTGGTGAATTAAAAGAGCCAGACTTTTTTCCAGCTACAATGTTATGTACGAGAATATTTGTACATTCCTCCCTCACTTAAACATTGATCCCAGTTGTACAAATACCATGGAGAATTTCAAAACCAAACATTGTGCTGTGGTCATCAGCTCTCATCTTTGCATCTTTACATAAAGAACCAAAAAGTAGAAAGAGTTTCAGTCTAGGACTATTGCTGGTGCTCATTGCTGCTTGGAAGGTCTTACTGTAAAATTCCAGCTACAACAATCAAGCTAAAAAACAGTGACACACAAACAACTTTTCACACAAAACACAGATTCTTAACTGAACTTGTGGCTTCTAAAAATTGTTACCTGGCTGCAGATCAAACCTACTCACTGCTAATGAAATTTAAAACATGTACAGGTTATCATTAGTGTGAGGGAGGGGAAAAGGAAACATGGGTAGCGCCTTTGTCTTTGTTAAATTCTGCATGGGTTTAGTGAAAATCCAGAAGGGAAAGAACAGTAGAAAGAAATAAGAGAGTTAAATCATAGTAGTTGATATTTTTTTCCATTGTGTGACTTCTTATGGGCTGATAGAGTTCAATAGAGGAAGGGTGAGAGAAAAGGGGCATTGGAGCTGGACAAGTAATATTTGAGGAGCATCTTGGAGTCCCCAGTTAAATTGCACACAACAGTGAAATTCCCCTTCTCTGATGCCAGCCTCAATCTGTTTTGTAGCAGCTGATTATGAAGCCTTGCTGCATCTCTACTAGATTGATTTCTGTGCCAAACACATGAATGAAACGGGAGCTTTCAAAGGAGGGAAAGGATATCAGTTAGGGATCAGCAAAAAATCATTACAATTCCCTTTTTCTCTAAATTGAAACTCTTCTACAAATGACACACCAAAGGCCCCTGCCATCTGACCTCCACCCTGTCAACACTAAAAGACAGATCTTAAAGGCTTCTTGTAGCCCAGTAGATGCAATGTTTTGCACTTCCCAATGAAAGAACCCAAGTTTTCTATTTTATTCCCCGACAGCACAAGGCCACAGAACTTGCAAGGGCTTGTCCAGCTGTGCCTGAGTCGTGGTGGCAGCCACCTCACTGTCAGGCTGTGGCATTTGCTGAAACCCCTTATGCCCTCTCCTGCTGAACCTTTGGGGCCAGAAGCGGAGTTCAAGGGTGGTCACAGCAGCAGAAGAAAAGAGCGGGGATTAGAAAATTTTTGCATGAAAATTTAAACTTTGTTATTGAAGAGGTTTTTCTGCATTAATTAGATAATTTGGCTGCAGGCTTTAGTATGATTTCAACTGGACTAAAAGTAACTAATTTTTTTGATCAATCTGTTCTGATTTTAATTACATTTACAATGTAAAATGCCCATATAAAGTGCTCTCTTTTGCCAAAGCAAAGTTCTCAATTTAACATCCTTTCCCATCTTTCAACTGTATGTGTTAGGGCTACTTACCATCCTTTATTACAGTACTACTCTGCAATCCCTTTTCCTTTCGCAAATCTCAGTCTCTTTCCTGCTTAGAAAACTGAGAAAACAATTCTCAATCAGCTCATACAAAAGAATCGTACTGTTAGTGCTTGTGAAAATGTCGGTGGCTGGAGGTAACTTTTAAAAATAATTGTAAAAATAAGCAGTATTACGTGCTTTTATGACATGACTTTTTTCAAGTTCTTTGGTTTTGATTTTACCTTTTAAAAGGGAAAAGATGGGCCCATACTGTCAAGTCCATGTCATAAGGAAAAGCATAAAGATTTAAGAGAAATTTGCTGAGAGATTCACTGCAATGACACCTATTTTGTACACAAAGAAAAAAAATACCACATGTGCTAATCCTGAAAACTAAAGCCTGCAGGAAAGAACTTTTTCAATTTATTTGCAATGCTTAATATGCTCACCAGTAAAAACGCACAACAAATAAACCATCACAAATCAAAGTAACCCAATTTTAGAATTGAACTAGATTTTGACTCATTACTTTAGTGGTAGAAATTAGCAGGCTAAATCATAAATCCACTTATAAATTTATCATAGCCCAAGTCTAGGTGGTGAATGGGATTTTGTGGTGCTTTATTCCTACAGATTATGCAAATCTATCCACGGTGAGTCTGAGCCTGTAGATGCTGAAAAGCTGTGGCAGAGAAACTTTCCAGCTTTCTGCAGCATTTAGTGAGAATACTGCTTTCCCATGCGAACTAGCCAAAAAACAGTTTGTTATTTTGTAAACTATTTCACAGCTGCAAGTTGTTTGCAATATTGCTATGGATTACATTGAGACAAACACTTAGAATGAGTGTTACATCGTTCAGCCAATCACTTTGGTGGGTGGCTGTTCAATAGTCCAATCATGTCATTCTTCTATTGTGAATCATGTTATAAAAGACTGATTTAATTATTAATATATAAAAAAGAGAGAGACGTTACTCTCCTGAACTTGGACTCTTGTATCGTTATTCCTCGCCGATCTCGGTACGTCACAGCGACGTGAGTCCTCTGAAATGGAGCAAGTTCAGTGAAATTAAAGACTGGCTGTTTTTCCTTGGCAAAGATTCTAGATTATTTTTACCCAAATGTGTCATAAAATTGCAACAGCAACTTACAAAGTAAAAAAAACCCAATGTTTATAATCAAATATTACCCATACCCTTCTCTTTTTCTTAAAATACACTAAATCAATCCGTTGTGCTCCTCATATTAAAATCACAAACACACCTAAGAACATCTACAAAGAAATTATCCTTTTTATAAAGAATTCTGTGAAAGAAAATAGAACAGAAACTCTTACAGGTGCTTCTTTATGCACTTATTTGCACCTTCATTTCAGTACATGTTTCTTACAGAACCTGTACACACAATACTGTATTTCTGCCATCTAGAATTGGTCATTTCAGTAGATGAAGTTGATTTGATTATGTAAACTGACCAAAGGTTATGAATCTAAGTAGCTGTTTACCAATTTATTAACCATCATATATTCATATCATTGGTTTCTAGGCACCAATCTTCTGATAAAGACATAAAAAATGAACACAAAACCTAAAAATTTATAGGGCATGGAGCCCTCTCCATTGGGAATATGGGAAATTTCATAATCAGTTTAGATTGATCAAGCTTATACTGCTGGGAAATGGTGTAATTAACCAGTAAGACAGATAAGAGAGATATTGCTATGAGATAACAAATGCCTCACAGGTACTGGCAAATTCTGAAGCTTGGAATAAACAAAAGAATATATCATCATTGCTATATGTCATAAATTAAGGTTTATATTTAAAAAAAAAAACGGTAACATAGCACATAATTTTTTACAACAAATACTCAGTGGTTTTCATTACAAGAGTCCTGAAAATTTAAGAAGTGATACTTTTACTACCACCAAAATGAGTAATCAAATGAAGAGTATGCAAAACATTTTCTTCATTTTAATGTATAAAAGCTATCAAATATTTGGTTTTCTTTAATATCTATTTGCTAACATTTAAGTATTTAGCCTGGAGTAGTTCACTCGGCTTCAGAGCAACCAAGACATGATTGTTTAGCCAGGAATTGTCACAGTGGGGAATCATAAGTAATATTTTTGAAGTCAACAGGAGTTTGTTTTTACCTGATTTCTCCACAAACCAAGAATGCAATATTTTCTCTGTTTCAGTTACCCTCTACAACTGGACATTTCAGCAGATGAAATACATTTTATTATGTAAACTGAGCAAAGGGATATTCCATTCCACGTGGCGTCATGCTCAGCACATAAAGCTGAGTGTCTGAACAACAGTCTGCCCATGGGAACCGGTGAATGAATTCTTTGTTTTGCTTTGCTTTTGCATAGCCTTTGCTTTCCCTATTAAGCTGTCTCTGTCTTTAACACAGCCTATAGATTTCTGCACTTTTATCCTCTTGATTTTCTCCCCCCAAACCAACGCGGAGCGTGTGGCTGGGTGGTGCTTTGTTGTTTTCTGGGGTTAAACCGTGAGCAAAGGGTGTGATGGCAAAAAAATCCCTTGGCCACATCAAGGTTGCACAAGTAGAAAACAGCTTAATTTGTCTCTTGGAACTCCTGTCTATACAGTAAGGAGAGTGCCAGCTTGTTCTTTTCTTCTGCTTTTTTTTTTTTTTTGGTAATTTGCATTTTCTCTGGAATCAAAGCAGCTTCTCCTTCTCATGTCACTGTACAAAAAGGCTGATCATCTTGAGACAATATACGTGTGAGACAGAATATATGGTTCACAAAGTGTTGTTTTAATAATTCATTCTTAGGTCATCAAAGGGAAGCCAGGCTTTAGAAGTTCCTTTTGTTGTCACTATAAAACAGGTAACACTACACAGAAAAACAGCAGCCACTGGGTGGCCTCTCCTGAGTACTGAACCCAGGTCTTTTTCTTGTTTTTTTGTTTATATCAGGAATTTACCTGCAGTCTACCAAGTCAAGAATTGTAACAGTCTGCCCAGGGAGGTGGTGGAGTCATTATCCTTGGAGGCATTGGAGGAGTGACATAGGGTAGCACTTGCTGCTATGCTTTAGTTGATATGTTGGTGCTCAGAGGTTGGACTTGGTGATCTTGGAAGTCTTTTTCAACCATAATGGTTCTTGGATTCAAATCAGAACCTGATGAACAGCAGCACATCTACAAACAGGCACCAGGGGCTGGTGTCCTCCCAGTGTCAAATCACAGGTCGGAGGTTGCAGCCACAGCCATGAACCCCCGGAACGGTCCGTGCCACCAAAAGCCCAGTGAGAGCCACCACCTCTCTCTCCTGCCAGTCAATGCAGCAGGGCATCTTGGGGCTCCTCAGGACCTCTCGTCCGAACAGCAACTCCATAAGAGAAGTGGAAAAGGGCAGGCACCCTCCCGCAGGGATGCTGGGCCAGCTGGTGCTGCTGGCACTGGAGGCTGGAGCCACCCCACACAGCTTCTGGTCAGAAGAATTAATGAGAGATGATGGCACAATTTTCCTCACAACTGCTGCTGACGTGCCACAAACGCCATAAAAGCTGCTGCTCTTGGGGCAGCAAAGGAGGAATGTACCAAAACAAAAGAGACTTTTGATGTTGATTCCCTGGGCAGACAGACCATTGTTGACTGTATTTGGGACATAGTTAGCAGAAGGCAAAGGAGAAAGCCAAAAAGCAGAAACAGCTGCAGCTTTTATTGCAGGAGCTCAGTCCTGCTGCATGTGGTAAATAAGGAATTTCAAAAGACTAATAAGGAGAATGGCTAGTGACAAAAAATAGAACAGTCAACTGACACAGCTTCCTCTTTTGAGCCATGGCTCTATCTTGATAATAAAAAGAAACCATAAAATTAAAAAAAAAAAAAAATTGTAGTCTAGAACATGCGAGATCACATTCTAAAACATTTATAGAGAAATGTTTAATTTTTAAACATATATGTCCTAGGTTACTGAAAAAAAATGACAACATTCAAAATGAGCAGATAAAGTATAAAAATGGCTGTTTCAGTCAATGGCTCTCTAGAAAATACTGTATAGTGGTGACTAAGAAGTAGTTTTCCACACCAGTACTTTACAGCTCATCAGAGAGCTTTATTATCAGTTATAAAAAAAAAGGAAATTTTAATTTTTTTTATGTAACGATACATTCACATAAACTTAACAGTCAAGTTTTTATTCCCTATAAAAGTCATGCCTTTTCTTATGAATACCTTATATTCCTGGGGCCACTTAAAAGGCAATCAGAAATAAAAATGCTACAGACCCGAGGAAATTAATCTAAGTGGCAGTGTATGTGAGAAGGTAAAACAACAATAAACCAACAAAAACTCAACCTAAAAAACTGTGACACCAAATTACATGGGTGCACACAAAAGGTAGGGAAAAACAGCAGACAAAAAACTAATTTGGGATGCGCACTAAAGCACACTGAGTTCTACAGAAAGACTTCCTTTGACTTAAGTGGTCATTTATTCATATCCTAATAGTGAAAATAGTGGGAATCTTATCCTGGACATATTATTCCAAGGTATTTCACTTAATCAAAGTTGAGTAAAAGCACAAGGCTTTATCAAAAAGCAAATACTAATTTGTTTAACATAGACACAACTCTTTTGAAACTCAGCAGTGCTTTTGCCATTAAAAACATATATACTGAAAGGTACTTAATAAAAAAAAGACCGATTAAGCCAGATGACCTCTTATAAGAAACAGATCATTCCCAATATCTGCAAGTACAGTTTATTCCATGTTTTTTTGCCAGCTGTGAGAGAAAAAAATCAAACTTTGACCAACTAAAGTCATTTAAGTAATTTACTTTTACTGTTTTTACATATTTGTTCCTGATTTTCTAGGAAACTTTTGTACACAGTTGGAAGGGATTTTTTGCCTTTTTAAGGGACTGCAAGCTACAAAACCACAGCCTTAAGTTTTACAGTGCATACAGATTGAACTTGAAATTGTCTGTTATTTTAAAAACATGTATTAGTGGAGAAAAAGCTGGCCATATACGTTTGACTTATTTGCAAGCCACTGAGATTTGATGAATTTTTGGGCTGAATGGGAGGAGTAAAAATAGGCATGAATATTCTTTAGGAAGCAAAATCTCCAACCAAGGCCAAGGATCAAAGATCTGTTGTTCTTCAAGGAATGCTACCTTGGGCTGTCCATCTTCAGTAACCGAAGTAGAAAAGCCCCATTCAGTTGTAACAAAATGCTGAACTGAAGAGACAAAAGGCTGTTATCAATTTTTACTGTTTGGAAATTTATTTATGTACGCGCCTGAAATATTCCTATTCTAAATTCACTGTAAAAATTCAGATCTAAAGGCTTCTCATCACTCACACCAAACATAAGCTCCTGAAGTGCCTGCAAGCTGGGAATAAGTGCTTTGAAAGTCAATGTGTTGCATCCAGGTTTCCAAGGATATTGTGATACAAGTCTTCAGCTCCAAGGTAGATATAACACTACAAAGAGTGAGATTGGATTTATGCTCAGAATTTGGGGACTTCCTCTTTAGGTAAAAATCCATTGCTCTTAAACGAATGCACTTATGTACTGCATAATTTAAATAAATACATAAATAAGTAGATCTATATTTTGGTAATGAAAAGTATTCTAAAATTAATGGTTCTTTTTTCCACTGAAATATGGAAGTGAACAGAGGATTAAACCCTGTAGAGGATGGAATTATGCCAGCAGTGTGGAAGTATTTTTCCCTACTAATACCGATTCACAAGGCCATAACTTGCTTCTGTACAATCAACACCATCTTCCACAGGGACAGCAGCACACACTGCAAGGCCAGACTCCTCTCTTGGTTCAATTTTCTACCATTTGTATTGAGACTGTGTTGGCTGGAACCACTAAACTCTAAGTTGCAGGGCATGGCTCACTCATTATAAACTGCCATAACAGCTAAGAAACGATAGTTTTCTTGATCTAGAATACCTACTTTTGGCCTTAAAATTGTGGTAGATTGCAAATTTGCATACTATTTGAATAGTTTCAGTGCCTTTTTTTTATGCAAATGGATTTTGCAAAAATACATAGAACTATATCTTCTAGAAATAGGTAAAACAAATTCATCATAACAATTCTTAATTAGCAATGATGAGATATACAAAAATAGGCTTTCCAAGTTACGTATCATGGCTTTGAGAAAAATGTTGTGGGTTTTTTGTGGCAGCTCAGTCCCACGCAGATGCTCACTCACTTCCCCACAGAGGGATGGGGGAAAGAGTTGGATGTGTAGAAGTCAGAAAATTCGTGGGTTGATATAAAGACAGTTTAATAGGTAAGGCAAAAGCTGCACAGGCAAGTGAGGCAAAGCAAAGGATTCATTCCCCGCTTCCCACAAGCAAGCAAGGATTCAGTCATCCCAGGAAGGTGGGACTCCATCACACATAACAGCGACTTTGGAAAGAGAGAGGCCATTACAGCCAGTGTCCCCTATTCCTTCTTCTTCACCAGCTTTGCTTGCTGAGCATGGTATGGGATATTCCTTGGGCCTGTTGGGGTCAGCTGTCCTGGCTGCATCCCTCCAAACTCTTTGTGCACCCTCAGTCCACTCACTGGTGGGTGGCTTAAAAGGCAGAAGAGGCCTTCACTGTGCAAGCTCTGCTCAGCAGTAAATAAAACATCCCTGTGTTATCAACACTGCTTCCAGCAAAAATCTAAAACACAGCCCCATACCAGCTACTGTGAGGAAAAGTAACTCTTTCCCAGACAAAACCAGGGTAACTTATAAAAAAAAAGAAAAATAATTTTGCTAAATAACATGTACCTTCTTAATTGTAATGAAATTTATTTTTCCCTATAACAACAACAGCAACAAGAAGAAGTTACAGAAAAACAGACGAGGAAATTAAAACGAAAAGTTTTGTTAAACATAATTAACATTGTGTCATAAACTGACGAAAGTCAGGAAATTGAAACCTAAGGCTGACACTCTATCTATAATGCTCTCTGTTTTTCCATGACATGAGTTAAAACCAGAGTTATAGCCTTAACTTTAAATTTCCTGTCTGTTGTCAGTTTGTGTCACCACCTTCATGTTCCTTAAACATAGGGTTTGTGAGTTCAATTTTATATTGCCCTTTTATTGAAGTGAGAATCAACAGTAAAAAGAGAACCTATTGAAAATAGTTTTGGAAAAAAACCTATATGAGTTTGAAGTTGTCCATATCTTGCATTTGACCTTCACCAAATGTTTTCTTCAAATGAAAGTTAGCTGTAAATCTTAATTTCCTACTAAACTGTGAAAGCAAATATTTTCTGTTTTCGAAAACAGATATTTCATTTATAAACTACGTGTGATCAAAATAAATCTCTAGGAGAAAACAGCAAAATCTATTTTTGTTGGAGAAATAATTTTTCTTTATCATAAGTGTTATTTATTGTATATGTAGATCTATCTCATATTAAAATTTTATTTTTTGGTGCAGGGTAAATAGATGATAGTAACTGTCTCTGTGGAGTTTGACATACGACTGTAAATGCTGCATGGGCCTCTGTTTCTTTGTATAAATAAGATCATAACTTTCAAGCAAAAATTATTACTGTTGCTACATTTCAAAGCTGCAGAAGAAATGTGTTTCTAAACATCAGCAGTTTCAAGCACTACAAAAACTCAAGAAGGTGTTTATAATATATTCTATTTCCTTCAGAGAACTAGAAAAAGCAAGACCAAATTAATTCCTAACATATATCTTAACATCCTATTGTGTTCCAAAGGCTTATGGTTTTCCCATCTCTTTGTAGATATTAGGTTAACACACAGAAATGATAATTTAAAAGATAAAGAACATAACTTTGTTGAGCTACACTAGAGACTGCATTTACAACTCTTTGTTACAAGTATATATATTTTCTAATAAAATCTCGTAAAGACTTTAAGTATACTGAGGCAACCTAATCTTTATTTACTGGCAAAATATTTACCTTCCATTTTAAAAGCAGTATAAAGTAACAAAGTAATACTATTGTTTGTGTAAGAGAATGAAATCAGCTGAAGGGATCTTATTAGTTTTAATTCAGCCAGTGAATAGATAGGAAATAGCATATTAGATATCTCTTTCTGCAAGCCAGTGACATGGCATGTGAGGAAGCAGGATTATTTCATATATGATTAAAGGGACACATTTATTCAGCAAATTCATTGGAATTACACCAAGAATCTTCCTTTGGGAATAATTTTACCTGGTGGTGCAGATCATTCTCTGGTATAAATCCCTCAGGCTACTTTGACTTGATTTATGACCTCTAGGAATGAGGCCCATTGTTCCAAAAGAGCAAAATTTTTGTTCCTCAAGAAGAACTGCCAAGAAAAGCAAATGAACCTTAATTGTAGCATTTGATAAATTCATATTTTCTCTAAATTTATTTATATAGTCAATCCTTCTTAAATCAACATTTTCTGAATGCTTAAAGAGTGTTATACATATTTGAAACTGTGTCCTACTAAATGCAATACTGTGCAATAAATTAATATATTTCCTGAGGAAAAAAATCTCTTTGACCTTAAGGCAAATTCATTCATATCAAATCTCTGCACATCCAAAGGACTCCTCCACACAATGTGTGTCTAATAAGCAGGCGAGTTTAACAAGAAGGTCTGGGGTTCACCTACCCAGAGCATACCTAGAGCCAGAGATGAGTCTCTCTGCAAATCACCTCATTACCCAAATGAATATACTTGCTGTTTGGCCTGGTCTTGGCTCCTGGCTACTGAATTCCAGGACAATTTACACTCTCTGAAGAGGATCATGAGCAGAGTAAATGAAGAAATAAATTTAGAAAACAATGAGGTGCACTGTCTCTCAGCTCATTTGTGTTCACAGTGTAAACTCTGCACCGTGACATACCCGTGGCCATGGGGGAAGGATGGTACTGGCCAATGTAAACACTGAACCTGCCTCTCGGGCTGCCTGGAGCATCAGTGGGAAAATAGAAGCATTAGCAGCCCTCCTCATGCACAGAAATCATCAAAACAAGTTAGCTGGCTTACTAAAGGTGGCAGCTCATCTCTTTTGTCTTAAAGGCAGGTCAAGTTGCCAGGCTCAGATGCAGATGATACAAATCCCACCTTAGGTAACCGAAAATATCCTTTTTTTCCCCCTCCAAATGTAAGCAATTTAAAATCAAACGTGCAGAATTTCTGACTGTTTATCTCTTCTTGGCTTTATCTTTCAAAGTCCTATTCTTTGATACACATCATAAGAAGACTCCAACTCTTTATGTGTTGCTCCATGGCATTTTCGGTACTACCCTTGTGGAAACTGATACGGGCACAGATTAAGGAAATGGCTCATTTCAAATAGGAACTGCAGCGGATGAGGACACACTTTCTCCAGTCTGAAACAGAGTTACCTTTGATTTTGCATTAAGGCCATAACTGATTTAAATGTAAAATCTATGCTTTTTCTCCCTACAGGCTGCTGTTGGATAACCTGCTCTTTCACCATTTTTGCAAATCTTGCATGTGCAGTAAAGATTTTTTGGCAATAGATTAGAGGCTTCCTCCCCCACAATTTCTTATGAACTCCATCTGGCCAGAATGAAGGAATCTAAGTTGAACAGTACATCAAATCCCCAAGTGATATACTCCTAAATCCATTTTTTCTCGTAATGTTTCAAAGAATTATGTTTGAGTAAGGAAATTGAGGGCTTAGTAATATATCGATAATTAACACAGCAGATGTTGTATAAGTGCAGGCTGCAATAGCATTTCTGTCTGAAAAGAAAATATAATATATTAAGCAAGAATAGAAATATTTTAGTGGCACTATTTTAGGGATTTTTTAAAATAGTTTAGTCTTATAAATAGCTGATTTCATGTCTGAAATGAAAATTTCCAGCAGTCCTCACAATCTGCTCTTTGGTTTTTTGGTTAGGGTTTTTTTTCCTGTCTTATTCCATTTAAGTTCAAAACGAATCCATATTTTCCGTGATTTATTGGGTAACGCTGTAAGAAAGGCAAGACAGTAACCTCGGGCAAACCATATGTAGAGAACAGGTTCCAGAGACATTTTATTGCTTTCTACCAGTGGTAGGTTAGCACTGGCGGGCTTCCTTCTGAATAGGTTACAACTGCTATCAGATACATCTGTTCAGCATTTCCCTGCGAAGGGAATGTCATGCCAAAACAATGCTAAACTTGGATTGCCCATTTCCTGAGATTACTGCTCTCAAAAAGTTCACATAAAGCCTTTGTCTCTGTAATTTTAACATCTGACGAACAAAACCTGAAACAATGCTTTAATTTCATACATTATTCGTAAACTTCTGCAGAAAATATAACTATAATTAGTGTAATCACTATCATCTGCCAGCAGAGAAAAGAGATTCCAGAAATAACTTATGCTGGTTTATTCGCAGGATTTTTTTGTTGTTATTTTATTTTAATGAGGAAAACCTACTTTACTATGCTCTCACCTTGCCAGTTAGATTTTTCTTGTCAATTTTTTATCCTTTTCTAATGGAGAAATCATTTCGTTTTTATATAATAAATTTTCTCTATTTTCAATAATGTTTTTACGGGGATTCTATTTTGCAACTGCCAGTCTTAATAGAGACTTTCTACTCTGTTTCCAAAATGCAAGCCTGTGCAGCCTCATCGTGTACACCCCAGAGTGTCCTCAGGTGCTGAGACAACAACAACAAAAAAATCACAATACAGACAATCATCACATTAAAAATCAATCTCACTACATTTCTCTTCCTGAGTGTTAATGTTGTCTAATATCTATAGATGATCACAACAAGAGGTGTGATGGAGGTGAAGCCTGTAACTTATCAGCATGATAAAGGTCAGCTCTGGAACACGTCCTGCCACTGCCTTTTGCTTGTTTCCTTTTTGCAGATTCAGTGGTGCAACAGAAAAGCGTTGGGTCCTGTAGCCATGGCTCAAATAATTTATGTAATAATATCTAGTGCCCACATTAATATTCCCAAAATTAACTTTGCAAAGCACGGGTAAATCTTCGGTTTTTGACTGTGTGGGTGCTCCCTGCTGTGGTACAAGACCTCCAATCAGGTGATCAGCTGCAGTTTATAGTGAATGTGCATCCAGCAATACTTGCCCAGCCTTGTCACTGGCTGTGGCTGGGGACATGGAACTGTGGTGCTTTGTATCAACCATGGCTTTGCTACTGGTGATGCCCTGCACATGGGAAATCATGAAATCCTGTCCTTCTCTTGTGCCAGATGAGCTGCTCAGCTCGGGGTCATCTGCAAACTTGCTGAGGGTGCACTGGATCTCGCTGTGTCATTGATAAGGACACCAGGGAACCTTGAGGGACACCACAGCCTCGGCCTGGACACAGACACATTGACCACGGTTTCTGGCTGCATCCATCCAGCCAATGTGGAAACTGCCCAGAAAATGAGATACAAAACAGCTGAAGAATGATCAGAGCAGCACTCTTACTTTCATATTTCTGCCTTAATCCTTTGACCAAACAGAAGTGAACCAGTGACTGAAGTAGATGAAAAATTACTTGTAGGTAAGGCTGAGTCATTTTTCAAGGCACAATACACTTGTTTCAGCAGAGTTTTCAATGTTAAATTTAACACTGGAGGACAAGTAGCTCCACTCATTTTTATAGAGATGAGAGAAGATTTTTATGTTCCTGTCTCCATCAGAGATTGAACATGGCACTTACGTTTTTTATCTCTTGTTATTCCTTTGTACCAGGTTTTCTTGGAAGGGTGGAAAACACATGGCCTGGCAAGAAATAACAAATTTCAACAAATAACAAATATATTATTGGAAATATTTCTTATTAATATCACTTTTAATAGTCAAGACTGTGAGGTTTGATGAAGACAGTTCTCATTGGGCTTTCAGAAATACAAGGATCATAGCTGTTGTTCTTGTAAGTGCAGTGTCCTTTATTCCTATGAAAATTTCCAGCTCACTCTGCTTTAAAGGAAATTTTTGTGATCCAAAGCTTCAACAGTTCCATAGTAACTCCAATTAGACATGAACTCTACTCAAAAATGTTCTGCTAGCCCAGATGTGTGTGTGATGATGTGTATCTGCTGGAACAGCTGACAATGTTTCCATCATACTTAAAAATGAAGCTTGAAGTCTACAACCCCTGAAAATCTCAAAAGACAGGGACAAGCTATTTTACCTATATTCTGAAACAGAAAAAGGAATTGAACAAAGCTTTCTCTTTTCCGATTTCACATATATAATGTAAACTGGAAGCCAAGTAATTTTCATCTGAATTCTACACTAAATGTATAACTAGCCCCTTTCCTCTTCTTACTGTCCAAAATTTCTCAAGACTGTACCCAGAACTAATGCATAGAGAAGACTCGCTTTTAAATACATTATTCTTGGTTCTCTTCAGAAATAATAACATTTTTGAGCTAAATAATTTTTAATTTCCATAGGCCCTTCAAGAAGCAAAATAGAAAAATGCTACATGGTATATTTAGCGGAATGTTCCAATAATAGCAATCAGTCAATTAAGCAAAGGACAGGGTCCAGAATGTTATTAAGATTATGGTGACAGAAGCATCCAATTGTTTTCTTTATGGAAATAAATATGCCTGAAATCAGTAGGTATTATCCTAGTCTTATGAAGTAGCTGAGATGATAATTTACTTTATGTCAATCTCTGCTATGTGTTTAAAATGTATTTTGCTTGACAATTAGAATTCTTAAAACTGATTTAGTTGTCACAACATTAGACAGTACCACTGCAGCTGATCCATGTGAAATAAGGGGTTAAAACACATTTCTTAGAGCAGATTTCTAATTAATTACTGTGTGTTGACTGATATCTGAGCAAACTCAGAGTTACTTGAATTTCTTTACCACCGTGACTATATTTAACCTCTGATTCCACATTCCAATGCAGTCAAAGCTGGAACTATCTTTTTTCTATCACGTATACAGATATCACTCTCTGAATTAGAGAAGTCTAATTCAGACTGTTTAATCACTGCCCCTGAAAATCTCAAGTTCAGTCTACTTCTACTGCAGCTGAAGAAATATCCAGGAAGGAGACTGTTTTTTGCTTTCCTCTGAGAAAATATCCATAAATTCTCCAACACCGTAATTACTGGCAAAATCATACAAAGCAATTAACACCTTCAGCTTCTTTCTGAATCAGTGCGACTCGAAGCTGATATTGAGGGAAGCACATTAAACAGACATTTAAATCACAAAGAAATCAGTTGTGTTTAAGCATACACTTCCAAAGTTTTTCTGAATACTTGATTTCTGCACATCTTGGCCTCAGATTTTCATTAGGTCAGGACCTGCAAATATTTCACGGTCAGTTTTGCACTGCTCAACACGGCTCCTAATCAGTGGCAGTCACCTATATTCTAGTCCAGAGCAACTCTCACTCGTAAAACAGGGATGAAAACCAGACCATGCCTCACTCTGAGCTACACAATTGTTCATAAGTGAAGGGACCGTGACATTGTCCTGCAGCCACACATGAGATGGGAACAGTAAAACAGAGACGTTACCCTGATTCCAAACCACTCAATGCTGTAAGTAGTGACCAAAACCTAAAAGAAACTAACCCCAAAAGCCTCACAGTGCAACAAAAAATGGTACTAGGATGGCTGAAATTACATTAGTAATTCATGTGCTACTGTACATTGATTCATACTGAAACGTACATATGTGTTCTACCCTGGTTGCAAATTCTGAAAAATTTTAGTTTGTTTGTTTGAGGATAAATTTAAAAGAGGTTATATCTTCTGCATCATGGGCTGAAATGCTTTCCACAGCAGCAAAAGACTATTTGGCAGTAATAGCACACTCTAAATTTTAGGTTAAAATGCCGGATCTGTTGAAAGTTCATCTTGTGTGTTGAGGAAGGAAGTAATAAATTCTATAAATGACCAGGCATGGACCTAGTATCCTGTAGGGCAGTCTGATTTATTGTATATATTTTTGATTTTCTTCTTTTCACAAACAGTGATTATCTTAATGTTAAGCAGAACACTTTGTGAGTGAAACATATCAACTGACGGGAGACTGCTCTAATCTCAGCCACTGGACAAGCTGTTAATAGATGTTCAAATCTCAGTGCAGCTACATTTACTTTTCCCTGCTAAGTATAAACCTGTTTGGTATTCACTGCAGCTGGTGTTACTAGAATGATGCTAATGATAGTTTATCTGCTTCCCACTCTTGCATAGCTCAATTCCGATATTTAAATCAGCAATGCCAAAAAGAAAATTATACAATATATCCGTGATCTAAAGTTAATCTTCGGTTCTGGCATCACTCACCTGAACGTGGAAAAATATTCCACCCTTTGGCAGATGTAATTGCTGTCATAAACTCTCACATAGATGCCTTCATTATTTTTTCAGTCATTGACTTTTATTCCACAGCAAAAAATTCTTCTGTTTGTGCAAATAAGAGGTTGGTTTTGTTGCTTTTCTTTCCCCTCCTCTTTAATATTAAAACCAGCTTGTTGTCTTATAGACTGTATTACTTACAGTAATTCAACAACCTTGAACATTCTAATGAACTCCAGGACCACTAAGTATTTGTTGAAAAGTGTCCTCTGTTTCCTCCAGGTCAGTTTTGCTACTTTCAGTCTTCTCTCTCTTCTAAAAACCCAGAAGATTCCCACCCACCTCAATGCCCTATCACTGACAGGGACCTTCCTGCAACAGAATCCCTCTCCAGCATCTCAACCAGCTCTACACCAGTGAATGACAAATTAATTAAAATGAAATTTCGATATCAAACTGGATTTTCATGTTAATTTTGGTGAGATACAGAATTCTTTCAATAATGTAGTAATGCCAGCATCACAGGATAAAGATACAGAGGGCATGGATGGAGACCCAATTTTCTAGGCTTCTGATTCTTTACAGTGCCACTCCAGGTCCAGGACAACACAGAGCTGAACCACCCAAGTGCACAGAAGTTCTTGATGGAGGACAGGGCTTCACAACCAGAAACTTCCTCCATTCCAAATTGTGCTAAACACGGTACAGAACCCAAAGTCTTCCACAAAACACCTCTGCTTTGACACCCAGCTTGAACTGTGAGGCCAATATCCAAATAAATAAAACAATGGGAAAAGAGATAGGTTAATCTCCTCAATTCAAATTGTTAGACCAGGGAAATCATTGTCAATCCTCTTCCTGCCGAAATCCATCCAGACCCACCTGTTAGTCCCACACCTCCTGTGCGAGCATCCATTCCAAGAGATGAGTGAATCGTTAGCACTGCACCGCTGATAGGACCTGGAGCTTAAATATGATCATTTAATTAATTAATGAGAAAAATGCTACAAATCTGTTATTAAATCACCAAAGATATTTCTCTACAATATAAACCTAGTAAGTGTTACATGCCTTGTCATGCAGCTAATATTCATAATATGCCTGTAAGGTTACTAAAATTAAAAAAATAAACAAACCGAAAAAATTTGTGCTATTTATAATTGTCATTTTTATGTAATTCTCCTGCATTCTATTTCAATTTCAATGTTGATTACACCCCCAACACACAAGACAGCTACAGAGCTACAACACACAATTTATTTACAAAAGAGGAGCATATGGAAATATGTATTTATAGTAGAGCTGTTTAGCAAATTTTTGCTCATTCAACTTGCTGAAATGAGTAATATTTTGCAATGCAGTGAAAAAAAATTATTAATTCACCCCCATGATTGATTACTGTGAAAAAAAGGCAAACAAATAAATATTTGCATCCATTCCGGTAAATTTTCATGACAATTTTGCAAGGCTGTATTATGCAGTAATATTAAAACAATTTGTAGTAAACCAATTTCCTACTCTTCTCATTAAATTAAAGTTGACTGAAGCCAAATATTTTCTTGACTTACATGTAATGACATACTGGATGACAAGGTTTTAATAACATACATATATGTTATATATATATGTATATATATATATAACATATACACACCATATATATATACATATATATATATACACACACCACCACGTATCTTCACTATTTACCCACAATATGTGTTTCACTATTGCCAAAGAAACTTGATTTGTCATCAACGATAAAATTTGTGTTAAAAAAAGACAATTAGATGAGGATAATGAGCCACAGAGAGAAAAGGAAATGAAAACCTCTTTTTTGGTTATGTATCTCTATTCAAGTGATCTTGATCAAGTTATTTTTTCTAATACTAATTCCTAACTGTTCTTGCATCTTTCTCTCAAATATCCATCTCTCTTCTCATATATAGTATAGTACCACATGTTCAATACAAAATTGTTTGGTTTCATCTAACAATGGAGAAAGATTAATTTGTTTGCACTTTAAATTTCACCTTCTGTAAGTTATGGTACTCATTTTTGGAAAAACTTTTAAATTTTATTTGAAATATCCAGTCTTGTATAACACTAATTAAATAATTGAAGTTGAAAATAAGAAAGCTCATCGTAAGCACCAATATAACAAACAAAATACAAAAAATACAAATTTATACAAGGATGTAGAGTATGAAACAGTTTATCATGAAAATGTATCCTTTGAATGACATTTGGAGTCTGGGATTCCAGCCAAAAGGAAAAGGCTTTTAGGTTATGTTGTTTCAAGATCAAAAGATCAAAAGTTTTTATAATTTATCAAGTAAGAGCCAACAGATTTACAGTAAGTTTTTTCTTGTCCTTTCAACCTTCCAGAAAATATTAGGCCAAAAGACAGCAGGAACAGTCTGGGGGAAAAAAAAAAAGTATAATGTAACAAATATATTAGAGATATCAAAATACTTCTTTATAATATTTATTTTACTGAATGATTTTGTAGATTATTAGGAAATAGGTAGCCCAAACACCCAGTGGTACCTTGATAATTTATTAAATTTCTACACAGAGAGGCACCTTTAGGAGTGCTACTGCAGCTAAGTATATGGGGATAATTAATTTTATGTCGTACAACACTTTTTTCATCTTGAAAATGGCAACATGAAAAATAAAATAAGAAGTGCAGATGCATAAAACTCAGGTCTACTTTTGTGGCTTGATTGGGCTGCACTTATGTATCCTCTTTGCTTTTATACATTACTTCACGTGGTTACGCTCAACGCAAATCAAACACAAATGGAATTTAAGACCTGTTATTCTGTCATATGCTTCCAAGACAACCCAGGAATCCATGCTAGCATAGGTGAATTGATGATTTTTTGGGGGTCTGTTTGCACACAATTGTTCCTTAGTAGACAGAGGAGTACTCTGTTCAAGGTTAATATTCCTCCACCCAACATTTATATATATGCGCCTGTGCTAAGTTTAACCTTCTCTCTTGAAGGTTAGACTTTCTTGGCAGTGGAGAAATCATCAGCTACCAACATCCAACTTCTTTTTAGACACAATAGCAAAGTCAAGAGAAGTCTTGGTCTTAAAACAAAAAAAAAAAATAGTTAGTGCATTTAATTTTTAATAATTACTAGAGCTTTCAAAACAATAGGCTAGAAAGGAAAAACTTCAAGTAACTTTTTCATATCAGTATGTGCTACAGTAGTTTTAAAAATCTTCTTTGGCTAGTTACCATCATTTTACTCCCTAACAGCTACAGATGAATTTGTCAGCCAAGAAGTATGCTGGTTTCTTATGTACCTGAAGACAAGGCTCAAGGCTAAAGCTGAGAATTAGCAATAGGAAGTGATACCAGGGCTGGAGCTTGAACAAAGGGGAACCTGCTGTGACCATTTTGCCATTTCTTGTGAGCCCAGGTAATCATGTACACTGCACAGAGCAAGGATATACCATTTGCATACGGGATTGGAGTGCTTCAGACGGACAGCTCAGGAACAAGTGGTGTGATCTGACCCCAGCTGTCTTGGGGGTTGTGCAAATTTTGCACCCGTGGTGAAGCAGCACTAAACACAGGTTTTCTTGTGCGTTAAGGTTTTAAGCTCTCAGGTTTGAAGTGTAAATGATGGTCCACAGGAGTGATCAAGGAGATGCTGAGTCTTTCACAGACTATTCTGTTTCTACTTTCTCTCTTTCCTGCCCAAACTCCTTTAGGATCTCAGAAGCAGGATGACGGCAACTTCTGTATCTAGAATGAGCATCAAGCGCTAATGAGCCATAATAATACATCTTTTGCATACTTTACTTGGATTTATTTTTTATGCATGCCGGTATATTTTTAAAATAAGATGCTGATCTGAAAAACAAGTCCAGAGTGAAGATAATTACGATAGGTTTGTAAATGTTAATCCTATGCAGGAAGGTTCCAAAAAGATTTCTCCCTGCAGTACTGTCTTTACCTAGACAGCCAGCTCTAATTCTTGTGCCATTGTCATTTATGTTAATGAAATCCCTCCCAGTACTTTTCTGCCTTAAATACACGTGTGCAGAAGAAATCACCAGCATACCTGGAAGTTTAATTTAGAGATACAGATTAGCCCATTTATGCCAGATGATGACATCAAATCAGCCTACTAAAAGCAGGGGATTTACTAACCCTAAGTCTAGGATGTCAGAAAACATATCTCAGGTATTAGGCTGCATTCATTTAAGTCCTAATTCAGTCATTTTAAAATGGCATGGCCATTTAATCATGCCTTAGGCTGGCAAAACCAAGGTTTGCAAAACTCACCTCTGTTAAAAGAAGCGATGGGGCTATCAGAACCCTGGCGATGGGGCTATCAGAACTCTGGCCACTGTTCTTACAATTCTGTTGGAGCAAGAGCAGTCTTTGCAAAGAAGAGGATGGCTTTGGCTGTACATTCACAGATTGGGCATCTGAGAGTGAAAGGAAGTGAGTTGCAGAGCTGGAGAGTAACTGAGGAGTACTAAAATACTTGGATTCTCCTCAAAGCCCCTCTGCATTCTTTTATATGTGCATGGGAGACCCCGTGTCATACTAGAATACAGTGAATAAATATCTGGTCTTGAAACTTACCTCCTGCCAAATAATAGAAAAAAAAAAAAATACACACACACATACACACATATATATACATATACACCAGCTGATCTATTTAGCCAAGGAAGAGAAACTCGAAGGAAAAAAAACTTCACTAAAAAGAATCACATCCTGCCTTCTCAAGTTTCATTTAAACTTTGTTATCTGACACTTCTATGCTTTAGTGGAAAAAAAACTCTCAACAAAACAGAATTACTAAAGCCCTTTTAGACCTTGTTAGGATTTTTTAAATGTCATTCTAAAGGGTAAAAGGCAAACAGGGCTATTGACTAGTGAATGCAGTGCTCCGTGCCTTTGTTGCATCCCCTATAGTCTTACAGTTACATTTCGTCTGGTATCTGTATTTAGTATAAACTGAGAATAAATGACAGATACACTCACTGGACCTAAAAAGAGCTGCAGCCTGAATCAGAATCATTCTGTGCTCTCTCTTTTCATGTACGAGTGGATGAATAAAACCTAGTAGTAAAATAGACTGGTGGTAGACAGACAGCAAAAGAACGATCTATTCTACTTGTAAATGTAGAAAATACCTACTCATGCTAATTTTTTTTTCTTTAATTGCTATTTTAAAGAATAGTTAAGTTCCATAATGCTAAAAATAAATCACTGTTCTTCCACAGGTAATTGTTTGTTCTTTTTTACACTTATTTTCTAATATTGGATGATGTATTTTGAGTACTGTAAAAGAATTTTTTTAAAAAATAGGACCAGTTAGAATTCTTTGGAATTTCCTTTCCATCTAAAAGACATTCACACACACACAAAGAAACCAACAAACAGGCAAACAAACAAAAATAGACCACTTCATGTTTGGCCTGGGAAGTCTATGAAAATAGTGAGAAGTCTAGTAGGTCTTCTAACTTTCTTTTCTATTAAGGTAATGTTCTACTTTTTACTCCTAGGTTTTGGTCCTTTTTTTCTCTCCAATGCTCAATATATCCAAAATATTTACAGTACCTTTGTGTGTCTGAACTCTTCAGAAAGGGTCAGAGATGGATGATGACTTCTTTGCCATATCTGAGATATGTTTATGTCTGGATCTAAAACCCCATCTAATAGGTTGTAATAGGTGTCTAAAATTCTAACAGATGTATATGTATGAAGCAGCTGTGTAGTGTTTGAGGTTAGCTGGAGACCTAATTTAATTAGAAATTTCTCCTATTAGAGCAAATTTTATAGCGAATAAACAGCTAGGCAGAATCTTTCAACAAGTTATGTTCTGACTCCATTTGCCAGGTACTTACCTGTGTGAGCAAAGTGAGAAAAACATCCATAAAGGGGCTCTGAAACATCTGATCTAGCCAAAGAACACTAGCTAGAGAGCAGGGAAACATGTGCCACGGATTACAGAGGAAGCACTTGTAGACTTTAGGTTTCAAAATATAGGTCCGACCTTAGATAGCAGAGGCCTGTACAAAAAGCACATGAAAGCTACTTTTATTTGTACAGGTTCTGGACTTAATCCTGCTGAGCTTGCAGCTTAAGGTATGCCATCCTCCCTGCCAAAAAAGCTGCTCATTTTCTTCACTTTTCCCTTTCCTGATGAACAAGGTAGATTTCTTTCACAAAAAAAACAACAACAACAAAAAAAAACCAAACAAACAAAAAAACCACAAACAAACAAACAAACAAAAAACCCCACAATATTGTGGAGGATGATATGGATTGACTCTGACAATTCAGCTAGGATTTGCTCAGTTAGGTGAATGGAGGTAACTCCTTAACATCCTGCCCTGATTTTTGAATCTATAGGATGACCTGTAGTTTCTCGTGCCAGTTAGTATCACACTTCACTGGCTGCAATACTTAGGCAACAGTTTTCCTATCTATGTTTTCTTGTTTGGTTGGTTTTGTTTTGTACAGCTGCTAAAGCCTTGCCTAAAATCTTTATTGAAGGTGATAAAGAGTGAAAGGACAAGTCTTAAAATATACTTAAATAAGATCAGAGGAGATACTTACTTTGAAACATGAATATATCAAGTCATAACCATTTACTGATATTCTTACGGTATTTTTAATCTCTACAGCCTAATAAAATTAAACCTTGCATTTCTTTTGGCACAAGATCCAGCAGTAAAAATAACACTGTACATTGAAGTGTCCTTCCTCCTTTTTACAGATTATAAAGGGGGAAGGGAAGGAACCTTAGTTCTTTAAAGGGAATTACAGAGTTTAAAAATCTGACTCAAACAAACCAGATCTCCAGAACAGCAACTTCCTCTGGCTGTTTGTCAAAAACCTGAACAGCTATACAAGGTCAAAATAGTGTGGTAGGAAGGGATTTACTTTTTTCTATGTATATAAGATTGGATGTTTAAGTTCAAGGTCCAGACTTTTTCATTTACGTCTGCATTTGTTCTCTGGCAAAGAAAACAACGTGTTCTTTTTCACATTTTATGTGACCATGTAGATACATTTCAATAAACTACTGTTTACATGCAGGCAGTAAAATACTAAGAAAACAATGTTAATAACTGTCCAGATATCAGATTCTGTATTAAATCCTTAGTTATTACAGCTTGCTGTGGAAACACAGCAGTTTAAGTGTTGAGTATTAAACAGTTCGTGGCATGCTATAAATTTCAGATGCATTTATATTATATAGTACTGTGCAAATCATAATCTGAAAGTCAGCTTCATTTGTGCAATGTGTGCTTTAGTAGAAGAAAAACAGTTTGAGCGTGTATGTCTTCCGATTTTATAAGGATTTTAAGGGATTATTTAACTTGAATGAAAAGCAGCTTCTAATGAAATTTGAGCTATAGCATGAAGCAAGGATCACAAGCAATAGCTGATCTGGCTAAGCATTTAGTAAAACTCTAACTTTCTCAGGTTTATGATCAATTTAATTTTTTTTTTTTAACATTCCATTGAGAGGTCGCAATATTAAATTGCCTTATGAAGTACATGGAGCAATGCTATTGCATAAATCAGTTAACCTGGTTCTATGTTAAGGAATTTGAATTCTCTCTGTTCTCAGCTGCTGATGATTTCAATTCACAAATACTCCAGCAAGAAATATGGCCTTGTTTCCTCTGGCCTCAGGGAAGGAGCACCTTCCTTCAGTTTGCCTGCAAATGAAAACCGATGTGGAATCTGAAAAGAGAAGAGAAGGTGCAAAGGGTGGGGAACATTTGGAAAAGCTGGCTGACCACAGCTTGGACAGGTGCACTCTTTGCTGGGTTAAGAACTGGCTGGATGGCTAGGCCCAGAGAGTGCTAGTGAACAGTGCTACATCCAGCTGGTGGCCAGTCACCAGTGATGTCCCCCAGGGGTCTGTGTTGGGGCCAGTTCTGTTCAATATTTTTATTGACTATATGGATGAGGGCATTGAGTCTACCATCAGTAAATCTGCAGATGACACTAAGCTGGGAGTGTGTGTCAATCTGTTGGAAGGTAGGAGAGCTCTGCAGAGAGACCTGGAATGGTTGGATGGATGGGCAGAGTCCAGTAGGATGAAGTTTAACACGTCCAAGTGCCGAGTCCTGCATTTTGGTCACAGTAACCCCCTGCAACGCTATAGGCTGGGGACAGAGTGGCTGGACAGTG
>VZTI01010900.1:1218714-1237415 GCA_013397865.1 Struthidea cinerea | reverse complement strand
AGGGCGACAAGGCTGGTGAGGGGCTTGGAACACAAGCCCTATGAGGAATGACTGAGAGAGCTGGGGTTGTTTAGTCTGGACAAAAGAAGACTCAGAGGTGACCTTATCACTCTCTACAACCACCTGAAAGGTGGCCGTAGTCAGGTGGGGGTTGGTCTCTTTTTCCAGGCAACAACTGACAGAACAAGAGCACACGGCCCTAAGTTGCACCAAGGGGAATTTAGGTTGGATGTCAGGAAAAAGTTTTTTACTGAAAGAGTGATCAAGTTCTGGAATCGTCTGCCTGGGGAGGTGGTGGAGTCACCATCCCTGGATGTGTTTAAAAAAAGATTGGATGTGGCACTCAGTGCCATGGTTTAGTTGAGGTGGTATTAGGGCATGGATTGGACTCTGTGATCTTGAAGGTCTCTTCCAACCTGGTGATTCTGTGTAAAGGAGCACTGACAAAGGATGTGCTTTCTGATGGACGAAGATCCTGAATATTGCCTCAGGTAGAATATATGGCCAAAAGAAATCCTAAATAAAAGATCCTAAGTATAGGCTGGCAAACTTTAAAAGTAGGCTGGGTTTTTTTATTTTGAAATAGTATACTTGGCTATTTACAAGAAAGAATAATACAGCACTCAGTAGAGAATTCAGCCTGACTGTTCGATCTGAAACAGACTGCAGAAATATTTCTTTTATCCTGCACAAGTCTTGTGACATTTTGGGATTAACAGATAAATTCTAGCAAACTGTGCTGTAGAAATTAGCATCCTCCTACTCTTTGCCACAGATTACCAGTGTTACAAGAGAGTCAGGGGAAACGCTCAACCACAGAGTATTTGAGGTAAGACAATGCATGTTTTCTCCTGCTGACATTGCTGGGAGGCAGAAAGCTCTTGGGACAGAATGCAAACCTGGAGTTAAAAACCTAAACTGCATTAGCAAGGTTTGACAGTGCTTGTAAAGAGCAGTAGATAAACACATTGGTTCAAGAGGCATTTTGCAATAGGGCAAAAGTATGATAAGTGCTAAATGTAATCGAATATAAAGCATTAACTTAACAAAGGGCTGGTTCCCATGAGTGGAGAAGAATGCAACACCTCCAGATGACTTCCCATCTAGCAACACTTGACAGGCAACACAAGGGCTGACCCCTGCTTGAACTCACCCAACCAGGTTGTCAAAGAGGAAAGGCACTGAGAAAATGAGAAGACAAAGGATTTTAAACTGCTATGAAAAGCCAATCCTTCTCTGGACAACAAAAACCGCTAAGAAATTCCTTGAGAAATTGAACTCAGATAAAGATCACTCCTACAGTTTATAAAAAACCCAACAAATTCCTAAGTTCCACAGCAAGATGTGGACAGATCCAAGTTAAATCACAAATGTAGATATTTTGGTTGTGCAAACGACCCTTGACAGTGTATTGTGGTCCCACCTTTGGTTTGAGACACCTGTCTGGTCACCATTTTCTCCTCCAGCCATGAACTCCAAAAGCAGCAGTAAGATTTTAAACTGATCCAGGAATTTGACATAGCAAATGACTATAGGAATTACAAGTGAAATTGCACTGTCTGTCAGGATCAGTGACAACAGAGACCTGATCCCCACTGAGGTATGATCAAAATAGAAACAAAGATAAGAGCAGCCCTGTTGCCAGAAACGTAATGCAATACTGTTTAGATAGTACTTCTGTTTATGAAGGATCACCTTTAATAATAATACAGCTCCTATTCTTAAACTAGCCCAGTCTATTTGAGGCTTGATTATTTACCTTAAACTATTTAATCAAGAAAAATTACATGTCAGAACAGCCTACATTACTCATAGAACAATTCTTCTTCAGCACTCCTGACCTTCTTTTGTTATCCTAGTAAGACATTTTCTCAAACAAGTCTGCTTTAGCCTGAAATCAGAGCTGGTGATGTTCTTCATACTGAAGTTAGTATTTTGTTTACTTTGGGTAATACCCAAAGTATCAGATATTTCCATCGTGCACTTCGCACATAAGTCTTTGAAAAGTATCTACAAAATGTAAATGATTCCTGTGTTCTCAAGCAGGTTTATCACTCCAGCAATGGTAGATAATATAACAAGTGTTTGAGGAGTCCAATTTTATTAAGATTCAAACTTCTAATCTGAGTTGTTTTGTCTTCTTGGCAGGCGACTCAAACCTCAAAAGCTTTGTAGTAAATGTCATGGTCACAGGCCTTCTGTGGTGGTTTCTGGGATTCTTTGGGGAAAAAAAAAACCCACAAAACAAAAAACCAAAACTCATAACAGTCAAACTAAGATTTTGGATTCAGCAATAATTTGACCAAATCCCAAGCACTATTGTCCCTATTGACCAATAAGAGATCCTACTCTCGTCTCCCTTAGAGTCTCTATTTAACAGTCATTTATTTCAGATTGATGTTATATAGGTAAAACGATTTGAAAGCAGCCACTCCCTTGCAACATATTTGTTTCTGACTGAATCATGCTTTTATTTGCCTGTAATAGTAAATCCCCATTTATGACATTTATGAGTAAATCCCACACCCATTTATGACATTTAGACGTGTCTAAACTGAACATTTGATACAACTTATTCTTATGTCATATAATTAAAATATACTGGCTCCATTCTTGGAGAAATTCCTCTGCAGGGTAGAGGAATCTCTCCAAGAGACATTGTTTGCCTTTGTCTGAGAGTATTTCTGATAGCAACATGCTGAGACAGGCCAGGGAAACGAGGATAAAGTTAGAGGGTAAAAGTTAAACACCCTCCAAAGGCTTGGTGTTTAAAATGGCTAGGCCAGACAGCAAAAAGGCTCCTCACCAGACTACAGAAAAACAAGAACAGACTGTTGGAAATGCTTTTGTCTCTGCTCCTGTTCAAGGGCAATCTGATTCCCAGAACTCTCTGTACCCAGCAGAGAACCTCAAAATCTCTTTTTATGGGGAGTGCCTGGCTGAATGCCCATGAAATTCAATGATGATGTTGCCGCTGACACTTTTATGTATGGTTTATGCATTCATTTAACATCATTTATGATAGGGTTTTTATACCTGTGTTGTTATAGACATCAACATTTATACACCTAAATATACTTGGAAACACACAAATATATAAGGACTATATAGACATACCCCATTAAGAGGCAGCTCTGTGATACAGCTTATCATTTGAAAGCAAAGTCCTGGTTGCCACTGGGCATTTGGTGGGGATGAATCCCGGGAAGTTGCATCTCCGTCCTTCAGGAGGCAAGGCAGCACCAGACAGAATGACCTGCTGGCTGACTAATTTTCCTGAGTCTACAAAATCCATTTCATAGGAGGAAAAGACAGCTTTAAGTGAGGAAGAAACCTCTTTCAGTTCTTTTTCAGCGATAGTCGGCCTAGTAGGAAAACGAGGAAGCACCCATAACAGAGCTATAAAAATCTCCATAGTTAACACATACAAGGTAGGTTGCAGTCATTTTTCAGTCCCATCATGATTTTTTTTATCTAGTGAGAGTTTTATGTAAAACACAGCAGCAATCAAAAGACAAGAACAGAGATATCCCCTTTTTCTCTTTGAATTTCTCTCTCCCTGGGACAGGACACAAAGTCCTGCACTTGGCCTGGAGCTTGGGTTATCTCATGGAAAGCAAAAAAAAGGAAATTAAATCCTTTGAGAATGAGGAGAGCACTGAACCTGTCTTCCACTATATAAAAGACAGATGACTGCAGTGTAATTTTTCTATGACTTTGTTTTGTGAAGAACCCAGTCATAGAGACAGACATTTATTATGCCTTGAGCAGGTCTGTCAGGTAGGTCCTGTTGACAGCCTTCAGAACTGAGAAGTTTGCTTTCTGAATAATCCCCAGTGCCCACATTCCCCACCTGCTGAGCAAAAAGGCCAATGGTGCTGAGGAAACTCCTCGGTGTTATGAGGAAAGGAAGCGGAAAGGCTTGGCACAGGTTGGCAATAGGGCACGCAAAGTCCTGTTGCACTTCTGCCATTCGTTGTAACAGTCTTTAACTTACAAATAAAAGAGTGAGTAACTTTTAATTAACAGCACTTCATTATAGATATTGACTCCTATATAGTTATATATAGTTACATATATCTATATGTTGATGGCTATGCAGCTTTTATAAAGACTAAAATGGATGTTGTAGGCTTAGTCTGGGACCTCAGCCGCATTACTAAAGTCCCACCTGTAGCAGAGCAGAGTAGTGTGTTTTTCCAGAAAATTAAAAGAAATAAATTGAGATTCAGCCATAAATCACACCTCACCCTTGTCAATGGACCTATGGGATAAGTTCACAGTTCCAATTCTTAAAAAACTCCTAATCTCCCTTCTCTAAAATTTTTATCAGTTGTTAACTGTTCTGTAAATAAATCTCTGGTGTTTAGTACCTGGATCCCATTTTTTTGAAATCACTTGGGTCTGCAGACACTGCTGATGTAGATATCCCTGGCTCACCCCATATAAAAACAATACTAAGGGTTCTGGCAGGTCTTTTGTAGCAACTTACAGCGGTCATTACAATATAAAAGAGAACACCTGACTAAACACAGAAGCCACTTGCTGACAGATGATAGGAATAATTTTTCAAGCAAATCTTTGAATAGTGAGTCTTGAAATATAAACTGTCGAGCCTGATTTCGTTGACTGACAGTTTTTAGTATTTGAGTAGGTAAAGAGCTGTGAAAATTCTTCACTTCATAAGCATTTTGAAAGTGGTTTCTGACATATAAACTTTTGGCAGCAATTTTCAAGGGGGTCATCTAAAATGACTGATATAGTAGTTAGTGTGATGCAGGCATAGCACATTTAACAGTCACTGAGCTTCGAATATGACACAGTGTGATACTAATTGCAGCACTGCAAGCAAGGCATAAAGGAGTTGCTCAGAGTGCTTGACATATACTTCATGACTTTGGAAAAAGAAAGAGGCTTCAACTGGTAAAATCAGGACATGGTACAATACCTCCACTTCATTTTACAGATGAGAAAATGCTATTTATTAGCACAACCAAGACCATCAAAAAAGAAAAATAAGATAAATCCCAACTTATTTTAGCTTTTTTTAGATCCCAGGTCACATTTATTCTATTCCCAAATGTCACAAAATTATTACAGCATATTGTAGTTTAGGTTTTCCGACACATTATGAAATATGGAAGCTGGAGCAGTAAGATTTGGATTCTGGGACCAGCTCCCATGCCAAAAACTCAGTGGTGTGAAGAATTGCTTCTGTTGTATGTTGTTTTATTATAGCAATGTACATGATTTATACTAGGAGGGACCTTACCTCTATGGTTTTAATTCAGTTCCACTGACAAATTTTCACTTGAACTGCTCAATGCACATGAAATCAGGGAGCTGGTTTTGTGAGGAGTTTTGCAGCTACAAGAAGGCTAATTGGATTGCACCATTAAATTCTTCCTGGAGATATTCTTTCTAAAGGGAATCTGGTGAACACCTTCCTATCAGCATTTCCATACTTTTAAAAAGTTACATTGCATTTTCTGAAAAAGAATTTTAAAAAAGAAATCAAATACTTGCTCAGAGCATGTGTACAGGTTTGGTTTTTTCCTGTCTCAGTCCTAATGAATTTACCGTTTAAGCGTCTGAATTCTATTCTGATTTTTTCTTCAGTTTTTAGAGAAACAATACTTCAAATCCTAGATTTATGAACCCTTTTGAGGCCTAATGTTGATTTAGAGTCAGGCTGGCAGACCTGGAGGAAGACATGGTGTTAGACAAAGTACTGACTTTGTATCTCTCTGGGTTTTTTCTCATATTTTGTTTTTATCCTTCATGTTTATTATTTACATTTAGTTGTTTAAGGCTCAATAAAACTGTGAGCATTGGTCTTTTCTGTTTATCCTTTGATATTTTATTTTTAAACTACCCTTTCTTTCTGTGCCAAAATTACTCTTCAGTTGGCCCAATCATTTAACATATATAAAATACATGATTATCTTTCATGCAGAGGCACTAATGCTCGAAGCTGTGAAGCAGCAGCTCCAGCCCTTGCTCTTTCTCTCACGTGGGCACTTCCACTTGCTCTGCTCGAAATGTCAGGGGTGATGCCTGGTGCTGGCTGTTCTCCGTGACCTGCGTGTCGGTGGCACGTGTACAGCCCCGTAGCGCAGCTCCAGAGCCTGGCCTCAGGGTCAGGGAGCGAGACACTGCTCACATTGATAAAGTGGCAGCACATCACAGCAGCATTTGAGTGCTGATACGACTTCAGTTTGCTATTAGGGGATTAAAGCCTTGACCAGAGATAAGCCAAACACAGCACCCAGAGCAAGGCTGAATAGGAACTGCATCAAATGGCAAAGAGCAGTGGGATAGGCAACAGAATTGGTTTGAAATACCTGCTGCTGGTGTTAATTTATAAATAATCTCTAAGGTCTTTGGAAGGAGTCATTAATTTTCTGCTTGAAATGCACTGCATTTAGCAGTGTCCTAATCATCCATGATAGTATTTTTTCCTAGAATTACGTCTCTGATGTGGTAAAGTGTTAGCAGGCCATATTCTTACCTCTGTTCTTCCAGTCAGTCCTCCCCAGAACAAGTCTCTCTGACATTTAATTTGGCCTGTGGACATTTCTTCCCTCCCAGGTTTGGAAACATGCCCCAGGCTTTATCCCAGTGCCCTGCCAGGGAGAGAGCCAGTTTGGCATCAGTCGCTCTACATACACACCAGTTACTACAAAATAACATAAAGACAGCAGCCAATAAAACATGCACAGACTGAGTGGAAGACTCGACCCTGGGCCAGAGAGAGAAGAATCAGGACCCTAAAAACGTGCCCATGAGCTCTTGCATTCAAATCCAGACTCAGCCTTGGTGGTCAAAGTGAGCCTTCAGCCCTTTTTTCCATCAGAAATTAGGAAGTTATGCACTGCCTTTGTTCTGGACAGGTGATACCTGTGTCCTCTCTGGCTGACAAGGGATCTCACAAGCCGCGTGAGCAAGCAGGTTTTGGGTCTTAACTGAGAGCTTCCCACAAGGTGTAGGGGGTGCCAAGGCAGGTGGACATGGGGCCAGAGCAATTCTGCAGTGCCCAGTGAGATGCTTCAGCCCTTGCTGTCCAGGCACAAATGAACTTTGAGATGATTTCACCTGTTAGACAAAGCAATAACATTAAAATGTGCCTTATAAAGCACAAAAATTTCCATTTCATTCTTTAATACATTTAGATCCACGACCAAGGTCTTGGCATATGTAAACCTGATTAGACTGGAATACTGCATAATAAACCATTTTTAATGACGTTTCTGATTACAAACTGAGCCTGTTTGTGCAACAAGAAGCACCCAGCCATGTGTGAGGACACTGTGCAAACAAAATACGAAGAAATGATCCCTCCCTCAAATGAAATCCCAAAGGAAGATATGGGCAGAGGAATGAAACATGAGCTTTAGGGAATTATAAGTCAAACATAGTGTTTCATACTGGTTTTCCACATACATTTTAATAGTTATTTTCCAGTCTGTGGAAGATGCTAAAAAACCTCGATTCTGTTCATTTTAATATAAATACAGATTTTTTTTTTTAGACTCCAGGGTGATCCATTAGGTTAAGCCGTATTTTAATTATCTGATTTACTCAGAGTATTTGAAACACCACGAAGACTTGCCATCCATCCTATTAAGCCCAGTATCCAACATTAGTAGCAGAAGCACATGGATAAGCAAATCAAATGAAAGCTGTGAAGAAAGTTGCACAGAAGCTGCATAAATGAGATCTGTGTATCTGCAAGGCTCGTGGGAAGGATAAATTATTTCAAGATTGATTTAATGCAAAGACACAAGCTGAACAAGCTGACTGATTTTTCTCATTTATCAGTTCTCTAGAACTGGTACAATGTTGACTCATTAATTTTCCTGAAGTGATAGACACATGGAGAAAAGTGAAAAAAATCAGCTGAGATGAATAAAAAATCTGGCCATTAATTCAATGCAGAGGAAGGGTAGATGTTACTCTTGCCAGCAGTAACCAAAGTTAACAGCCTGGTCATAATATTTTTACTTAAATAATAGGAATATTTTAGCCATTTGGGTTTCTTTTCCTTTTACAAAGAACAAGATATAAATTTTATGGAAAGTGAGGGAGAGAAAATTAACTGTAGTAGTTCTGGAGCTGAAAACAATAAAAAAATTATACCATGGGACACATTGAACAAATATGTCTTATCAGCCAGTTTCTCTAACACATCTAAGTGAGATTTGCAGCACAGAGAGCTTGTAGGATTCTTCAGAAGGCAGACTGGGGAGCTGTCATTATAGATACATAATAGAAAGACCACAATGGTGTCGCAAACAACCAAAGCTTTGGACTTACTCAGAAATTAAGCCTGAGCCTGTATGGATCACTGTGTATCTGTTTGTGCCTTGGTCTTCACACAGCTCACCAAAAAGCCTCGTGTCTTGTATACTGTAGAACAATTCAATAATAAAACCATTAACATTTTCAGATATTTTCCAATCTGTCTTTTGGTTCTTAACACAGGGCGGGGAAGAACAAATCAGCCTCTTGCAGATTCTGGTAGAAGCAGCAGAACTTGATGGCAATAGCAGAATCTAACACAGGTACAGATACAAAGAAACATGTTTCCAGTGCAGATTGACTTGGTCGTGATCAATCATTATTTCAGATACTCAAATGTTACACAGAAATGTCTTTAGATTTTTTTTAGTACTTGGTATAAAAATAATTTGAGCATTAGCATCCACTTCAAATATCCAGGAAATAATCCTTAAAACTCAATACAGGCATTTCATATGTATTTTTGTATGCTTTTACAATACAGTTGCTGGTTATTTCTTCGTGAGATTTTCTATGTTCTCTTCTGACCTTACTTTTTTGACATACCCTCTTTCCTGACATAAATTGATCTCAGTCTGGGAAAGCACCAGTCAGCAACCACCAAGTAATTTCTTCTGTGAAAACATCTTTTTTATGTCTATATTTATGCTTGTTTCCACTGACAGATATCTAACTTTGCTAACTGATAGTTATCCAACTGTATTTACCCAACTGACAGCAAGTTATTGCTACAAATTTACAGTGTTGATTTACAGACTGTAAATTAATATTTTCTGAATACTAGGAGTTGTAGGAAAATATCTGAAGACATAGGTTTGAAATTTCCACCTACTCTTTTTCTTGCTGTAATATAATCTGTTGCAATTTTATGCCTATTGAACAAAGGAAATTCTATTTTAAAATCACGATATCTACCATTTTTAAGAAATGGAGTGATTTAAAATATTTTCCTTAAAAATAAACCCATTGTTTTCAGTAGTTGGAGAAACCACAATTATTGCAAATTGTCCTTGGAAAGGGAAATCAACAAATCCAAGCTACCATAGTGAGTCAAAACCCCAAAGTGGTGGCCAGAGCTCCAGGCTGGTCCAGGATTCCTCATATGTAACCAAAGTTTTGAAAACTCTTGGCTGCCTACCCCGCCACCAAGCTTTCCAGGGGCAGAAGATGAGCATCTGAAGCCAGCCCCAAAGAGTGTTTTACCCTTCTAATTATGGGCTGATGGGAGATGCAGACTTTGTAGCAAGAGCTCTCTCAAAGGTCCTAATCTGAAGCTATGGCCTGAAAACAACTAGGTTCCAAAAAAAAAAAAAGCCAACAGCATTTTTTTCCTGCATGCCCTTAGGAATAACGTTTACTTCTCCTTTTCAACACAAGGGCTTAAAAAACCACTGCTTATCTTAGTTGACCAGCTTAACCTGATCCATCAAAACTGTTCTGCAGAGAGAAAGGAGAAAACTGTATAAAAAGGTTTCTGGTAATAGAGCTTTCCTTCAACTACTTAAAGTAACCAAATAATTTATTCCAAGTACTGAGTATTAAGAGTTGGTCTTTAACTAGCTAATGTATCAATAAAGCAAAATCCATTTCATTGGTAGCTTCATTATTTTTTAATAAAACTAAAGGTAATGACAAAAAGTACAGCTTTGGGATCACTTTGATTGATAGACAATGAGAAAAAGATGACAACATCATGATTTTCTCTTTTTTTTGGTTTTTATTTTTTTGTTTGTTTTGAGGGGAGAGAGAAGGCAGTCAGCCCATTCCCTCTTTGATTCCTTTTCTTGTTTACCTGGCAACAGATCAGTGTAAGGGCTGGTGGAACTAACTCTCTCTGTTACTGCTCAACCTGCCAAAGAAGGAAGCAATGTCACATCGCGTCAATAGGTCAGTAACAATTTCTTTGTGGAAAACCAGGTTTCCAATCCCACAGAATTACCCCAGGAGAATTCACCGACCAGATGTCACGTCAAGAGTTGGCGCAAATGCTGTGCAACAGTCCTTAGTCCAAAGTATTTAATCCATTTCAATATCAGTATTGATTTATTAGATTTCTCTTTTCATAACATAAAAATTATTCATAAAAGCATTTTTTCTGCCTAGGTAACTATTTTAATGCTATATTAGGGTTTGTATCTTTGGCGACCTGAAATATTGTTTTGTTTCATTGGGTGTTTTTTTCCTGAACGTTCTATTTCTTTTTGCATTGTGAATGCAGGCAAGTAGATACAGGCACGGACACACAATAATTATGTAGCATTTCATCGTGTTATTGATCTGCACTCAAAACCTGTGCTTCTATTGATATGCAGGATCAGGCACATCTTTGCCAGATGGGATTTTTCCAGACTAACCCCTCAAAATTTCACAGTGCTGTGTGATGGCAGCACTTTCCACCTTAATTGAAAAGGTAACAGTGGAATTTCATTGTAAGCTCAGATTTGTTGATCAAATCCTCAACAAGACAGTCCAGGAAAGATAGTTGCAAGATTCCTGTGTGCCATTATACACAATACCTTCTCCTCATCCTAACGCGGTTAGGAGGATTATAGAGCAGTGCCTACCCACATGACATTGGCCTGACTCACCAAAACAAAGGAATGTTTTATTTTCATGCCTATTTACTTTTTCTGCCTGTCGGCCTGTCAAACAGCAACCATCTGTGACTATAAGGAAAACCAGGCCCCTGATCAAAGCACTGAAATACAGTGAGCAGAGGAGTAGTAGCATCAAAATGATGACCATGAGGGTCTCCATAATCTAACATGAACCACCTGTGAATTTTCTGGATTGAAAGGAGAGCGGGAATAGTTCAGCAGGTGCCTTTAGGCTGAGAGACTAGAATAGCTGACAAAAAATAATTGGTCTCTTTAAGATCACATGACTCCAATCTTCTGTTTAAACAGTGCTGTCTTTTTCAGCATGCTCCACTACAGGTACTGAGATGAGCCTTTTTCTAGGCTGTGTGATACTGCTCTGTTGTAGTGACTGCAGTCTTGTCTCATCCTCAACACTATTTTCTACTAAATCCCAAAATACCAGGAAACAGGAGCTTTTTCACCTTCCCATATGTTTCTGCTGTGTCCACAGCATGATTTTTGCTGAAACAAATGACATTGGTTCCTATACCAATGTCCCAAATTACCATTCCTGGTGTATTGGTATTTTTCACCAGGTGAGGCATTCTGTAAATCAACCCTGTTTACATTTCCTTCTGTAGCCTTCCTCATTATCTTTTGAAAGTGATATCCCTTCCAGATTCCCTTTCAGAGTCCTTCCCTTCCTTCCCTTCACTCATGATTGATAATGAAAAACCCAATAGCTTATTTCAGTGGATTATGATAAATTTGACTAGCATACCAGTGGTAACAAAGGGAAATGAACATGCCAGTGATATTCTCCAGTCCAGCAGAGAGAGAGGCACTGCAGGGTGTAATTCCCTACCGCACACCATCCCCTTTTGACTGCAATGCAGTTGTTTACATTGTCTGCACAGTACCAGACATGAAAGCTGCAGACTCTGAACTCCTCCCTGTGCCCTGCTCTACCCCAAGGGAACAGCCAGGCCATGGGAAAATCAAACAAAATATGAGAGTCCCAAGGCTGGGATCACCTTCTGCTTAGGCAGGATGAAGGACTTGACTTCTAAGGCTCAATCTCCAGCAACTCAAGTGAACCAATTTCCCCTTCCCATCACTTCCTAAGGCCCCAGCAGGAAAACAGCTTTTCATCTACCAAGGGCCTATAGGGCACTGCTGCATTAAGGCCATGTGTTAATTGGAGAGTGATTTCTGTGTCCATCTAATAAATAATAATAGAAATAAAAATACCATCTGTTCAATTGTAATTCCTCAGCAGAGGATCTGAGAGTTTCTTTTCTTAACTATATTCATACCACTTTTGGCAGACCTAAAGATATTTGGGATCTGTGCAATGGGGGAGCACAAATAAAGGAGATACATGGGAGGAAACCTGGGTATATTGCAAATACATGGTCCAGTGAAGACTCAGAAGCATGAATTTGGAAATAGCCCATCATGCATCACCACAGAATGGACTACAGATCTCCCAGACTCAGACTGCCCCATAGAGAAACAGTCCTGCACATTCAATTTTGAGGATCTCTGCTTGAACACAAAGTCCCTCTCTCCAGAGTAAAACAAATATTCAGTAACAGTGCCTTGGTTACTGCCAAACAGTGTTTTAAGTCCTATTATTTAGCCTTTTTCTCAGCCATAACCAGCTGCTCTCAAGCTCACAGGACTAAGCACACCCTCATTGACACCAGCACAATGAGACCCCTTCACAGCCACTAATGGTGGCCAGTTCAACAAATAAACAGGAACTGGCTGGATAGATACCATTATGCCACTTTATACCTTATTTACTTGCACGTGTAAGCCCAACAATAAGAGTTTTCTGGTTAAAGTACAAACCAGCTAATGCTTTTTTCCACACAAAATAAACCAAACAAAGCAAACTTCTGCACACATTCGTGACAAGCACTTAATATCACTCTGAAAAGGATAACATGAGGAGAATAAACATACACGGGGCTATTTTTATTCTGAGCCAAAGAACCTGGAAAAGCAATATTGGCATCTTTTTCTTGGATTCTCTAAACTGCAAATTTAGACTCTCCTGTTATCACCCTTCTTGCTTTCTAATTTTCATCTGCACAGCGTCAGAAATGTTTTCCTGGTTTTTCCTTTGGAACTGAGAACCTGTGTTGCAAAAATCCTTGGGATAACAATTTTTCAGAGATTGAATTGTCTTCCATATTTAAAAAAGTGTTCATTCTGAAGCCAGGATTAAGGTCTCAGGCAGGACAGGATTCAAAGGATTCAGTGGTTGTGTATCACTCTGGGATGGTTTTGTTCTGCTGATCAGATTTTAGTTTCCATTAAGACAGCAGATTTTTCCAGCTGGAACTCACAACTGGAAAAGCAGGAAAGTGAATGGGGGAAATGGAACTTCTTAAATGGGATTGCTAGGTTAGAAAGAAAATTGGCTTGGTTACACCCACATGGAATTATGGATGGTGCATTTATAATGAAAATATATTTATTGTTAATAACACAATTTTAAAAGTCTTCAAGATCTTCAGTGAGTTGTTTGTTTTTGTTTTTTTTTTAATTATCATATAAATTCTCAAAGTCAAAAATGTATTCATGGATTCAAGTGAGATACTATTTCACCCTTGTCTAAAAGCCGTTTCCTTTCATCTTTTGAATACCTTTTTAACCAGCACGGATCATGTCTGCACTCAGCAGTGACACGGAAACAGAGGCTAAAAGCTCTGGAATAAGAAATAGCCGGGGTTAGTGAAAGGCAGTGAAACTTACATGACTGGAGAGCGCTCGAAAACCTCAGGCTGCAACATGAAAATTGTGTTCTGTGCTATTAACAGCCCAGGTCACTGCCAGCTCTGGCTCAGCTCCGAGGTGTAAACCTCGCACAGAGAGGCAGACAACACCCCAAAGACCCTGTAACACTCAGAGGTCAACTGGGCAGCGCAGCCGTAAAGGACATCTACTAACTCAGGAGCTCGCTGCAGTATTTTAGAAACAGGATTGAGGACCCTTTCCTCACACCTGCATTTAGGAACACGACTGCTATTGGAAAGGCAACTGAAGGCTAAAGTTATCAAGGGATCACCCTAATATTTCTGAGATAATATCAGATTCTGATGCCTCTCCTTGGAGCAAATAGAGGCATAGGGAGGGGGGCTGCATGTCCAGGGTTTCTTTCCTGTCCATCACAGCCCTCTGGACAGGGACAGCTGTGCCAGAAGAACAGATCAGCACATAAAAACTGCAGACTGAAAAAGGACCAAGCTGACTTTCCTGATGAGCTGTCCTGGATGCTCCTTCAGCTGAAAGCTGCAATTACAGCCCTGCAGTCTAAATTCCAGTACATAACAACATAATCTTTGTTGATTACTTCTAATTAAATTTCTTTCTTCTTTTTTTTTTGCCCCATACTTTTTTCACTCCACTTTAAAAACACACTCAGCATATTTAGATTTTCTGATTTCTGGATGGTTGTGAGGCATAGGCCTGTGTCCCACTACAGCTTCTGCGGCCTTACAAACCCTCAAATGCTCTAGTTCTTAAACGTTATTATACTTCTGTTGCCACATTCCTTCTATCCAGCACATACAGGTGCAGTATCGCTCATCCTCACCTACTTCTGCAGAAACTCTGAAAACCATCAATGAAATATTAAGGGGACTAAAAAAAAAAACAAAAAAACAACCAAACCTGATTAAAAATGTAGAAAATTTGCTTTTTAATCAACCACTGTTTATTTAGTGGGCAACTAAAGTATGCAAGATACTATTAGCAGTGTAAAAAAAAAATTATCTTAATATTTAATGTCTGTCCTCACCCCATTCTAATTTCCAAATTACAAAGCTGAAGACTTCTGCTGCTGGTAATTAATTCTTGGTCTGTTATTAAGCCAAACACTGATGCCCCATTCATTAGGTTACATAGGTGCAACTTCAGTGGCAGTTTGTCTGCATAAATAAATAAATTATATGTTTTGACATTACTGTGTATTTGGCCTTGATGTCCACAGCTGAATGAAAGGCGGGAAAGGGCCCTGATCTCTCCCTGTCTGGAGAATACAAACAGATTGAGAAGTGCATCACCTGCACATGTTACTGCAGCAGCCTTCCCTTTGTTGTCAAACTCGACTCAGATTCGTTTCAAAATATCCAAGTACAAACCTAATTTCTGGCAGGACCTACAGGATCAAATATGTCTCCTTGGCATTCACTTGCTGCCAGAAAGCCTCAAAAGGACAATGAATGACAGCCAAACTGATTATCAGTTTCAGCGAGTGAAGGTCAGTGAGTGTAACATCTGCCTGGCTGGTGCTTGCCTACATATTCATGTGCAACGTTCTGCTCATCCAGAGGTCACAAAAACTCACAGAATGAACAAGATCCCAGTGGAGCCCTCTCCTTCCACAGACATACAGGCACATCATTTTTTGCAAATTCAGTGAGACTTTTTTTAAAAAAATGACTGACTGAAGGAGCTACATAGGTCAAAATTACTCTGGTGTTGGTTTTTCTTTTTTTTTTTTCCCCCCCTTGATTTGAAAATGCAAATATAAAGAGGAGGAGGATGGTAAGCATGGTATAGGAATATTTTTTCTGTCTTTTATAACTCATGCTGATTCACTGAGACAAGAAAAATTACTACAAATTTCAAAGTACTTTTCCTATGGGGAGAAAAAGAAAGGCTACCTTAAGTTTTTGGATTATCATGAGATATAAACTTATGTAACTCTCTCACAAATTAATGATGAATACACCTGTCTCTTGTTTATAAAAAAACTAAGCTTAAAAATGACAGTTGCAAGTCATAAAATTGAATAAATAATTTCTACCAAAAAAATCTCAAATGCTGTTGGAAGCGCACTGATTCCACTGCCATGACCTAAGAGAACTTCCTAGTTCCACCATAAAGGACTTAAAAAAAAAAAGATCATATTCCAAAAGCACGTTGACTTTGTTCCACTTCAGTGAATCCACACCTAAATTTCATGATTTATGAAAATATAAAAATTTTGAATTCAGAGAGACCAAACACAAATGAGCTTCAAAACACATTTTACAAAGGTCAGACTCTTTGCTCTGGAAATTCAGAAACGGGACACAATAGGCATGAAATAATTTATAACAAAAAGAAACATGATCAGAACAGGATATTTCTTCTGCTAATGTCCATTGTGGTTATGTTTTGATTATTTTGATTTCGAAAACTGTTTTTGTAGTTTTAGACAATAGTCCTGAAATTATATTCCTATTGTATTGTTATCCAGTATTAATATTAGTATATATTAATATCATAACAATATTAATAATATTCCTAGAAATTAATATCCTGAAGAGATATTCTTTAACCATATCCCTTTAATAAAAGATACAGATTCAGTGTGGCAGTACATTCAACACACCTCATGCAGATTTGTTTTCATGATTCAAAAGCCCAGACAAGGATTTCCACACACAAATCAGGCAGTGGAGCCCAAGTGTCTGAGTAAGAACGGCTCTGTCCAAGGTACGTTTTCCACCAAAATCCTGGGAAGTGGCTGTGCATTTCCACAACCTCCTCAGCACCCCAGCACTTACAAGAAGCCCTTCAACACCATGAAAGATGATCCCTCTTAAAAAACAGGGAAGTTTCTAGAGCTCTTAGTGCAGGTAGTTTTTCTAATAGCCTTTCTTTTCCTTATCACCACACATTCTCATTCCATTTCATGCTTTCCCAGTGTACATCAAAATTAGGGAAAATTTTGTACATCAGCGCAGGACATGAAATGCTTTAGACTCTTGATGAAGAGTCTGAAAGAGGTAAGACAACATCAGATGTTAATTAAACCCAAGTCTTTAACAGCTAGAAATTTCTCATGCTCAAATTTGACATAGTGGAACAACAGGAGGAGTACCCCTAGGTGCAATTAGAGTATTACAAAAACAGATAGTGAAAGACATCAGCAAAAGAATACAGGAGGGGTTGTGCAAGGTAATTCCAGTAGATAGGCTGCAGAAATCAGTTTTACAGACATGGATGTCACTTAACTCAAGCTGTGCCTGAGGCAACAACAAAAAAAGTTAAATTCCCTTCCTCAGTCCAATTTTATATTCTTGCAAGAAGTTGATATTTTCTATTTGTATTGTATTAGCTAAACACAACAGAACCAAGAGACATCAAGGTGAGACACGGAGATGAGGTCTCAGCTCCATTTGCTGTAGACAAAGCACAAAAACATAGCAAGAAATATCCTTTCCACGCAGTCAGCGTGCAAATGAGAATATACTTTCTTATTTGCTTAATGTAATTTCACATACGCACCATACAGCTTCTGAGGGCTCTGACTGAGAATTAAATGAGGAAGTTTATTCATTAAACAGCTGTAGCTTTCCACCCACAAGGTCCTTAATGCAATATGCAAAGTTTCATGAAAATTTTAATTCCAAGAGAAGATATTTTGGTTTTCATTTACAGTAAATTACATGAATGGCCTGTTTCTTTAAGATTTATCCTTCAAATAAATGAATGAGCAGCTTTAATTAATTAGTAAATACTAAATATTTGTTATTAATGACCATTCCCTTGTCATTGTCCTGGATTATATCAAGAGTTTATTAGAGCAGGAAATAATGAAAGTCATGATTAATAGCTGTGTTTATTATAGTAAATTCTAATTAGTCTACAGATAGTGTGTTGCACTGTTGTAACTGCTTGTATAAACATAGCGTAAGAGAAAGATGTATAAACATAAATAAATAAATAAATTAAGGAATGCAATTGCAGGAGTCATCATGGCTCCACAATATTTCAGGAATGCTCTGTTAAGCAAGTATTACCCAGCTGGAAGAACGACAAAAGAAGAAAGGGTGACTACATCAGGGCAAGAGAGAGGTAGGAGAAGAGAAAAATGTTCTCAAGTAGAGTGAAGAACACTTGGGTGAAGGACAGGAAGGAGAAACAACTGCAAGAAGCAGAAGAGTTTTACACAACAGAAGGGCCCTATACCTGGTGATTGCTGATGCCTACACCCCTACAGCTGATTAATTACTCTTCCACCTGAGGAATTCTGCTTGTTCCTATGCCAAATATTGTGGGGCTTGGGGGCTGGAAGGCAGTTTTCATAAAAAGTCCACAGGATATTTAAGCATGGCCCATTTTGTTATTCATTTCTCAGACAGGAAAAGTTGGCTTGATTCCTCTTTACCCACATCGTTGTGTGCAAAAGCACGTTCCAGCCTAGGCTGAGAGCTGACCTGCAAGAGCCCAAAAAAGGCTTCAGCTTAATCACAGGCACAGATAGCACAGCTAGGCAGAGAGGTGGCTGAACACCTTTTACTGAAAATTTATTATACAGAAAATGGTTTCGCTGCCAATTTTTATGGTGAAAAATATGGCTTTCTACAAGCCTCTAAAAAGATAATAATTTTATATCAGTGATAATCCATTGGAAAAAAGACATTTTATCTCTTTTCGTATGAATCTCCATTTTTCAATATTGCTGAAAAAGTGTAACTTCTGAGTCACATGAGTAAAGGCATGGAAGATGTGTTCTTGAGCAATGGTCCATTGAAAAATGAAAAAGTAGATGAGTTCACCACTCTGTTAAATAAGAAAACCCTCTCCTTCTGCCTGAGAGAAATTGAGGAGTCACAGTCATTTGCCAGCTTTAAAAAACAGTTCTCTTCCATTATTTGAAATTAGATTATTAAGCATTTCTTTCCAGAACCATAACTTCAGGGACCAGACTCTATATATTCAAGCATTAAGACTTAGTGCAAGAACCACTTTTACTTCAGTACAGGCAAACTCAAAATATTTGTTTGGTCACACATTTCTAGGGCTGGAAACTTT
>VZTI01010900.1:1172964-1212942 GCA_013397865.1 Struthidea cinerea | reverse complement strand
TATCTCTTTACCTAGCAGAAATCTGATAAATGGGATAAAAAGGAAACAATATTATGCTTACAGGGGATTTTCTTAAGTTATCTGCATCTCCAAGCAATTTGAGAAATTAATATCCTAATGCAAGGGAGAATAACAGTCTAATTTGGAAAAACTGAATTTTGCAAAATGTCCCTCAGCTCTTTGGGTGATAAAGAGGCAAAAGTGGTTGTTGTAAACAAATAAAAAGGGGATTTGGATGGGAGCTATCAGAATAAAAATAGGATTGGTAGCTGGCGTGAAAAAAATGGGAGCTAACTCCGAAAAGATCCATGGTTCTGGTAGGTACAGGAAAATGGGGGGGGGGGAAGTAGTAACTGAGAAAGTGTAAGATGAGGTTCATGTCTGAAGTTTGAAACTATAATTGAACAAGGCCATTGGGCAGGAAAGAAAGGGAAGTAAAAAGAAGTGCTATCAAGACAAGGAGATTTTGCAAAAATCTTGAGTAAGGATTGAGATGAAGAACCTGAAAGGGATGTGTACCAACTGAAGAGCACAAAAAAAGGCACCTCCTGATTTGCTCCTTGTGAACATGGAGCTGCAGAAGCAAAGTTACATAAAAGGGAAGACGAGTATAAAAGTTATGAACACACCAATTTTCTATGCAATGCATTTCAGCTTTATTACAGGAGTTGAGATGTGCAGCCAGCAGAACATCCACTTAAAATGCTTCAAAGTGATGCTTACCATAGCATTTGCCTAAAGCTATCAGCAAATATTTATGAAATGCACCAGCTGAGTAAGTCCAGTAACAGTTTGCACACAAAAAGGGTAAGCTGCTACTCTTATTAGTTCCCCTGTTAGGTCTGGTAGCAAACAACCATAAAATGGCTTTAGCATGTTCCAGCCATTCAGGTGACCTCTGAAATGTCACTTCCTGGTTTTCATTTGCTTTTTTAATAGACTCATGAAATTGAACCCTCTCCATAAAATTTAGGGCACTTTTTTTGGAAAAAAAAAAGGAGAAGTGTTGTGGTTTGACCCCAGCCCAGCACCACCCAGCTACTTGCTCACTCCCTTCATGTTGGGATGGGGGAAAGACTTGGAAGAATAAAAGTGAAAACACCCACGGGGCTGAGGTAAAGATGAGGGAAAGTTTAACAAGTCAAACAAAATCCAGGCATACAAGCAAAGCCAAACAAGGAATTCATTCAGCTCTTCCCATGGGCAGGCAGGTGTTCAGCCATCCATAGGAAAGCAGGGCTCCATCACACCTAACTGTGACTTGGGAGTACAAACATCGCTCCCAATATCCTTCTCTTCCTCCTCTCCCCTGCTTTTTATACTGAACACGTCATAGGGTGTGGAATATCCCTTTGGAAAATACCACCTCCTTTCCACTCACAAATCCTTGCTCACAAGAACAATTCTAGACGTGCAATTCACTTTAAGCACAATGTTCCAGTGGGACAGGCCTCATGCAGAAATTTAGTCGTGCTCATATTTTCAGGATCAGACACTAAACGTGCAGGTGCTTCTGAATAAATTCTCCCTGTAATACCAGAAGAGTTGAAGGTAGCAAACAGAGCAGCTGCATGAGCAGTCTAACAAAATCTCCCTGCAGTCTGGAGAGGATGATAGTGTGGATGAGAACAACACTGTCTCCATCAGTCACTCATTGCCAAGCTGCCTTCATGTATGTAACTGGTTGGAGACCAGTTCCCTTACCTTCTGTACCGGCAAAAGTCCAGAAATCAGAATCTGACTGTTGTGCTAATTTGTTTTTTTCACCACTGTTTGTCCTTCAGTCAAGATGGTCTGCCTTTATCAAAGAACAGAGACCTGCCCCCTTGTTCTCTCTCTCATTAAGTCTTTTTATTTTGATTTTCAGCTAAGAAACTTCTACTTGAATAAACTTCCCTCCTCTTCCCTCACTATTGGTTGTAACCAAAGTGTTCCAACCCTGTTAATTTCACCAGAACACCTTCTTCAGCAATTATTTGAAATATCAATTGTCTATTTTTTTTTATTGTTACAGTCTGGTTTGGGGATTTTTTACTGGACATATTATTCCAAGTAGTTATGATGGGTAATAAGCAGAGCACTTGGTGTCATGTAGACTCCTTAAAAAACACCTGAACCCACAGTATCTATTAGAATTATTTAGTTGCAGAGATCTATAATCTGAAGAATTACAAAGTAATTTAAACAAAGGAAAAAACAATAGTATGAAAAGGTACAACTGCAATAACTCATCAGAAAGGGTGACCTTCCTTATGGCTATCAACAGATATATTCAGACGTAACAAATAACAAAATCAACAGAGAATGAAAGCCTGTTTTTCAATAATATTTAAGTATTGAATTTTTTTTTTTAAATTTTAAAACCACGATTTAAAGATGATTTACTTTAGATTTAACTTAAAATTATTATATCATATGTAACCCAAATGTTTGTTTCCTACAGTAATGTAATATCAATATCAAACACTTTGATATTATTGACTCATGGTATGTCAATATAAAAAATAACTTTTTTCCACTTCTCCTCTACTGACTCTCATTTTTTCATCGCATTTTACCTGCTTCTAATCCAGATTTAAATATTCTTCCATTCTTATTGCATGTCAGGGGCTCCCCAGAGGTAGAAACATATGCCCAGAGCTCTCTTGGATTTCAGCTATTAAAAAAAAAAAAAAAAAAAAAAGGCATTTCATAGGTAACGACCTCATTTGGATATTTTTTGGTCAATTTAAACCTACTTTCAGCTTTCTAGCTATTGCAAATGGCATACATCAAACCAAAGATTGCATTTAATGTAAGAATGGTCAGAGTTATTACTCATTAAGGTGGGCAGAATTGAAGAGCCCCTGTCTAAAAAATTACTTTTATACCAGTCTAATGGTTTAAAAAAACCCAACAACTTAGAAGTTAAAGGTATTTCCAGAGCAAATGTACATCAGAAGTACTGCACACTCTGAGTGAGACCAAGCACTGCAGTGCTGAAGCTGAGTTCCCCAACACAAGACTAAGGTCAAAGTCAGCCCAGGAAGTGAGCTCAGATTTTTATATTCTCCAGCCTCTACAAGCCAGAGGAGACCTGGGCCTTCCATTTACATGGAATAACTGGGCTGGATACAGCTCTGCTTCAGGGCACTATACACAGGTCTACTCCTACTCCTTTCCCCCTAACTCTGCAGACAATAAATCATGTCAAAATTCTCAGTTTTAAGCTATAACTTTTTAAAGTATTTTCCATAAGTCTCTATCCAACCAGCTCCACGCAAAAAGGTTTCGAATTTTTTAACCTCACCTTTTCATGTGCTTAGTATTAATGTTTTTAGGATATAGGTTTCAAGGGACTGAGATTCAGGCAAATGGTAGTTGAGAATAATTTATCTCCTAGGGCGCATAAACAAAAACCAAACTGCTTTCCTATGCTAATCAACCTGTCTGCAAATCTTGTCCTCAGTGTGAAATTTTTGGAGCAAAAAAACTGAGTGTTTCCCATGTAACAAAACTATTTTGCACAGAGGAGCACTCCAATTCCTTTATCTCCCATAAAATACACTTTTAATTCTCAGTAGCACAGTCATTTAGATCAGCAAAAATTGTTTGTATATGTAGTTCCCTTTATGTCATAAAAGTTCCTGTGCTGCCTTATTTAATAGTACAACAAGAAATAGGAAATATTTCACCACAAGTATAATCAATAAGATTCACTATATTATCCTACTATGAACACTTGTGACTGAAATTATTCAAAACTGCTCATTTTAAAAAGAAAGGCCAAGAGGTTTAAGGAGGAAATTGTCTAGTACAAGACAATATCACAAGTCTATAGAAACACCTCTGCCCCTGAAAATAGAGGAGATTAGGAAAAGAAAATAATTAAATCTCTTTTAACAATGCCATTTAATGACTCAGGTTATCTATACCAGTTTCCTCTGGGTATTCACTCTTTCAAACTACGTTTTTTTTTTCTATTCAGGAAGTGTTAAAGCATGACAACTTCCAGCCTTTTCTTATCATTTCATTTTGGTATAAGAAGTCAGAATGGATACTTAAAGATTCTGATCAATCTATTTGAAAAGTTACACACTTCATCAAGCATTAGTAAAAAAAAGAAAGAGCAGTAAGATCTTGCTGATCAGGGAAATTTCGCTTTGCATTTTCTCCATCTACTTTTATGAAACATTTTAAAAGTATATTTTTTATTAACTAAAGCTAAGCAATTAATTTTCTGTTATTATGTATTTACTTCTTTGACAATTATTAATAAGATTTCTGAGACTACCTTTCTCCAGACACCATAAATAAATTAACCAATTTCAGAAGAATATGAAAGTTGATTTCATGTCTTAATGTCTTGAGCGTACATCTTCAAGAAAGTTACTTGACCAGAATAAAACGAAACCTACATTTAAAAAAAATTTTTACACTATATCTGAAAAAAAATTGCAATCAGAACCAGCCTTATTTCTTACCAGTGACTGACTTTGCTGCTGAATAGACTTCTGATTTCTCTGCTTCATTAAATGCAGAATATTCACTGGTGTAGAGAACTGTTTGTGTGAATAATCCTGTTTAATTCCTTACACAAGTTCCATCTTGTCTTCTAACCACAAGACAAACTTTGGTCCATGATCTTCACAGGTATTCAAATTAATGAATCAAAGACTTGACTTTACTTATCATCTGTCTGGGAAGAAGAAAACCAAAGCAGGTCAAGAATTTGCATTTTTAAAAAAAAAGATATGTTGGTGGCGATCATAGCTGGTAAACATCTGTGTTGTAAAGAGGAATAGGCATTTGAAATTTTCAAAAATTATGAACATAAATCATACACAGCCAAGAAAGACTATGGCAAAATCTGGGGTATAGTATACATATTTAAAAAAAAAAAAACAAAAACATTTTCATGACTGTTGCAGATGCATTGAAAGGCAGCTGCTTTCTTATAAGAATGTTCTCTAAAAGTTGGTCTATACTGGTCAAAAAGTTTGGCCAGTGTACTTAAAACCAGGACACCCTGTAAGTGTCCCAAAATATTTACTTCCCATGTGTTTCCAAGGTTATCTTGGCTTTACTGCATGCGTACAGAGTGATACTGGCACAGCAGGAAGGTCCAACTCAGAAGATGGCACGCCACCAATCACTATTGTGTTATGACCTAAATACATTATCTTCAAAATAGCATCCTCATAAATATGAGTAATTTAAAAGCAGTTATCCAAACATTTCTTTTTTAAAAGGTCTCTCAATGGCAAAGGTTTTATTCTCCATTATATATCTCAGTCTGCTTTATTATCCCATGACAGAGAGACCACATAATTAAATTAACTGTGACTTTGCAACTAATTTTCAGATTTTAAAAAACCATATGGTACCTTTCATGGGACATTTAATCTGCTCATTCATTAAAAACTTTGACCCCACAAGTATTTTCCTCAGTTCAATTAAAAATCTATTAGAATACTTAGTTCATGCATCAGTGTCGTGTAATCATCGCTACTCAACACAAGACAAATATAGTGAGTGAGAACTGAATAAACCTTAGCATTAATTTCAATAACTCAGTGTGAAGTCTTTGAAGTGAATGTTTTACACTTTCTTTTTTTCAAATTTCAAATGTTTATCATTATTTTCATCTTTCTGAGAATGCACCTGTTCCGTACCTTCACTGGTGAGCACCAAAAACTCACAAGCCTGTAGGAAAACACCGGTAAATATTTGGAGCTAGATATTATGCTGGACTAGAGAAGAAACGTGGAATGCTCCTATATGGTGTTTACATCACTACTTTGATTTGGTCCCCGTTTTGCTCTTATCTGCCACTTTCAAACTGTCCAGAGGCTGACTACACCAAGTTTGATATTCTCCCCCTCTCTGTGCCATCTCCCATGTTCTTGCACGGTGGCCATGGAGCAAAGACACATATTTGGTCTCATGTTACAAAAAGAGACTAAGAGGGTCAACCCAAAACCCAAGAATTTTTGCCAGTTAGGTGTATATTATGCCTCACAGTGCCAGACCTCTGCAAACACAAAGCAAAGATGATCTTTCTGTCCTCACCCTCTGGAGCCTCCAGACCAGGACAAATGAAGGCTGCACTTCCCCACGTACCTGCAAGGGACAAAAGAGACCAAGGCTTATGGTAGATGCAGAGTAGGAGAGTAGGAAACCTCAACCTTTTCTTTCTTTCCTCCTTCACCATCGTACTTTATCTCCTCTCTCTTGTTGTGGCACATCATTATCAATCTGCACTGCTAATTTGTGACTAGTTTTTAATAACCTTGCTTCCTCTCCTTTTTCTCCTCACTCATCATTACTACTATTTGATACCTCCTTATTCATGCACAGAGGAGGTTTTTTAGGATCATTACCCCATGATTCCCTTCAAAAGAATTCCCACTGCCCTGCTGCATGCAAGTTTCAAATTCAATATTTCCCTTTTGCCACTTTTATTTTCACTTCAGGGGCCAAAAAGGTCTAACAAGCCTTGTAGCTTCTCTTTTTGTATGTACAACCTCTCAAAACTCACCTAGAGAGCCATGGATAAAATTTTATATAATGACAGAGTTTAAAACTTGCATCTTTAACATGTCTCAGACTTAATGACCCACAAGTAAAATAAATCTGTAAAAAATTATTATTGTAAAACTTCTTCTCAGATTTACATGTAGACAGTGAATGTTACTCAAAGTAAACCATACCTGCTATCTGTAGTTCTAATCTAGATAACATTTAGGGTATGTGAATTATTAGAGCACATGGAAAGGGATTTGAACGTCTTGAACTTAGCAAAAAACAGTTTAAAGTGTTCCAGAAATAATTTACAGTGACCAGCCATAGCAATTTCCAAACCTAATACTGTGTTGTTTTTGTGATTATTTCTAAGGAGTTAATACGAAATGTAAACATTCTTTTTTAAAGTACAGTTGTGGTACTGCTAGTTTGCACGAGACAGTTCTTTACTGCCATTTTCTGTTTGGTTTTCTGTAATAAATTTAAGTGGATTATTCTGAAATAAGATGTTTCTGATGATTAAAAAGATTTAAAGAAACATTTTTCAAAGTTCAGCACACTGCAGTATGTGTTAACTCCCCATCATATCTACAGAAAATGTCAATTTTTAAGAGCACTATAATGCAAGAAAGCACCAAATGTCAGTCTATAGTAACACTTACTTCCCTCTAAAATTCATAAATTTGCAGTTTCTACCAGCAACCAGACTCCTGTTTTTTTTCCATGGGGAAAAAAAATCTGATTTGAATTGCCTACTAAAATCTTCTATGCTTCTTTAACTAATGAATTGCTAGTGGCAGTGTTCAGCATCCTGAAAGATATCATGAGTTCTGTAAATTGAATATATATTATGCCCCAAAGAATTGTCAAGAGATAAATAACATATTCTAAAACTATTACTAAAAGAAACAGAATATTAGTTAGGGAAATAGTTGGTAAACATTTCTGTAGAAACGTCATCACTACATGAACTGTGAATTGAATATAAAGGAGGTGCAACATCAAGTGTAAAACATTGATATCTTATATTCCAATCTAGTTGATGAATACTTGTTTGGCCCCAGTAATATATATTAAAGAGTTGTGTGTCCTTATAGCTGCCTTACAAAGGGTCACAGGGTAGATGATTCTGAAATATTAGAAACAAAGGAAATACTAAAAGAGAGAGAGAGAGAGAGAGAGAGAGAGAGAGAGAGAGAGAGAGAGAGAAACACACGAACGCGGGGAGGAAAAAACCACATATNNNNGAGAGAGAGAGAGAGAGAGAGAGAGAGAGGAAAACTGGAAGGCAGGGAGGAAAAAACCACATTTAGTTCTGGCAAGTATCTGCAGCCAGCAAGGAGCCATTGCCAGCTGGCCATCAGCTGTAGATAGAAATATGTTCTAGCAACTGTTCTGGGTGGTTTCGTCCCAAAACGGTGTCTTCTCTCTTCTGAAAAGGTGCCTGTCTTGGGAAGAACCATATGCACACATCCACGGAAGGCTAATCAATTAGAGAAACCTACATTTTAGGGAACTGGATAAAATGAAGAAAGAGTCAGGAATTAAAGGCAACCAGTGAAAACCAAGTGCTTGCAACAAACTTACCAGCTCTCACTTGAAAGGTTCCATGACAATTCCAAAGTTTCCTACAGATTTTTACCAGAATAATATTCAACAGGACCAGCCAGTTTCTAAACCTAAGAAAAGAGGAATGATTCCAAAGACTATGTGAACGAGGTCAACTACACTGTTTTCAATATGATTTCCAGCTAGGAGTGTGTTCAGGAAAAGAGAAACTTACTTACCAAGTATGGCACATTCCTGAAAAAAACATGAGAACAAGAGTTTGTAGCTACTGAAGAATAATCAAAAGAAATGTATGTCGCTGTAAAGTACAGAGAATGGCAAGAAGCGACACGATCGAGTTCAGGAAGAAAGCAGTAGTAGTAGTTTAATTAATTATAATTATCTTTTTATAACAGGGTTCGCAACGAGTGTGTTGAATGGCATAAGACAATTGGGTGCTCGGCCATCCACCCCTTGAGGGGATTGGTCAAGCTCTAAGACACTTATTCCAAAATATCAGAAGGCTAGAACCATAACAATCTTGCATAGCAAACCCAGGTGCAAGATAAAGAGTTAGTTTACAAAAACCCATAGCAGTGTTTTCATAGCTTCTGTGAGAACTGCAAAGTTCTCACAGAAAGCTGCAGAAAGCTGAAAGATTTCTCAACCAAAGCTTTTCAGCATCTACAAATGTATACATCAATAATTATCTGATAGTTAGCACTCTAGAATTGTTCATGGAATTTATCTTTAAACTGAATGTGGTACATTGCATATGATTTATTTATTTAGGTGGTCTATATATCTCTAAACAGTAGTATTCAGAATCAGATTTTCAAAAGCATAGAAATGCCTATAAACATCTCATTTTCTGGAGTCCTTTGAAATTGTGTTATTTAAATCCTCCAGTGATTTTGTTATCTGGGCTTCGCTGCAGGATGTACATATCACAAAAAGCATCTGACTTATTGGTAAAGCATCTTTGAACAATTAGCAGACAAAGTTTTTCAACAGTACATATTCATTTTTAAAACTGGTAGACTTTAACATATAGAAAAAACAAAACGGAAGATTTCCAGGGCAATAATCATTCTTTCCACTTCTCAATTGTTCTCAGACTTATTCATGGGCAACCTCCCTACTATTGTTCTTTACTTTCTTTAAGAAACGCTGAAAATCACCAGGCTGAACATACCAAGCTCCACGTTTTTGTAGCACTTGCAGTCGTTGTGCTGCTAATGCATGTAAGATAAAATTGTCCTTACTTTTTGTAAGAATCTGGGCTTGACTTTAAAGAGCACTCAACTGGTTTAACTTCAGGGAAAGCAGCTATTTGTAAACAGAATTTACACATTGAATACTGAGCACTTACGAAATCCTGGCCAATTTTCAAACGTTGAACACCTTCAAACTCACATGTCAGATCAAAAAGAAAATCTGGTACAGAAGAAAAAGCCCACCACTCCAGTTAAAGAAACTAGTTCTTTATGATTATGAACTGATCCAGTGTTCCCCGGGTCCCCTCTCTTCAATCACAGCCTCTGAAGAAGTTCTATTTCTGTCTCTTGCTCAAATCTCTCTTCTTGTCATGTAGTTTCAGAAGCACCTTTGATATGAGTCACAGGACAATCTTAAGCCATTGTTGTTTCTTTTCCATGGCACCTGTTTAAGACTGCCCCAGTTTATTAAATTGAAAGGGGAAAACACAAAGGGGGGGACTATTGCCTGCTTCCTTGTCCAGTTATGGGATTCCTAGAAAAGTGGAGTAAGAGTTCAATAAATTTTCTCACTGCACACAAAAGTGCTTTTTGCCCACTATAAAAATGAGATTGTTCAAATGCAAGAAAAAAAGATATTTGCTAATGAATTGTCTACTTACAACTTTCTTATCATTTGCCCCAGACCTTGATTACCCAAAGGGCTGAAGTAACATGCTCTTTTTTTGCAACTATACCTGTAAAGCACAAAGAAGGGGAAAAACAGATATGTTATATTTTTCTTCCATTTTTCAGTTCTAGCGTACTCCACAGGTTACACAAAATGGAGGTTTAAAGTCTTGGATTTAAGAGCTGTATAGGTATAAAGACTTGGATTTAACAGCTGTATAGTGTGTGGCTCTTCCCTGCTGCAGGAAACTGCAAATGTTCTTCGTCTACTTAATAACATCCAGTTTTCAGAAAAGGTAGAGAGCAGAATATGAAGAAGACAGATAATAAAGTTTGATCTACTGTGAAAAAATACAAAAGATTTTGGTATTTGTAAGATAGAACTCTCCTCTCACAGTGAGAGACTGAAGCAGTTTGGAGGTTGAGCTTCCATCACAGAAGACTTCAAAGCTTTGGAAAGTGATAGATGCTTAGAGACAAAGCTAGCAGAAATGGCTTTCTTCTGAATTTATACTTTTAATAGGGGTACACATGCTTGAAAAAATCTACAAGACACACTTCATTGCTAGAAATGCCTCTGCAGGACTAATCCTTTCTGCGTGACCTGCAGTTCTGACACACCTCTGCACTGCAATAGCCTCTTTTAATTCCATTTTTCCCCACCACACCCCTCAGCTGCTGACTCAGGAAGACACCACTACTTCAATTACATGCTGGAGATGTTTTCAAGTCTCATCCCTTTACCTTCACATTGGTGAGAATAAGAAAAAAGAAGTACTTAAAATGAAAGCTAAGGTCATAATTTTTTACTGTAAGTCCAGGATGTTGGCCCTGGATGTATTTATGTTTTAAGTCTTAGTCCAGACGTGCCCTTCCCTCCCCCCTCCCATGAGCTATGTATTAGTTTGCTATATTCTTCACTTGTGAGCAGGAAAGAAAATACCAATTCTGCCAGTGTGATGCTATCCAAGGCATGCAAGATAGTTATTTTTTTATATAGCATTCATCCAGCTTATCTCCACTTCCCAGCCAGTCCAGGACTCTATCAGCAACCTTCGTAAGTCTCTCGTCTTAAAACAAAAATGTCTTTTTCCTCCAGTTTGTCGGGGTATTTTTTATATTTCTCCCTTGGACCATTTCCCAGGTTCATGCATTCTCTCTGCATTGCTGCGGTTAATTACTTATATTTGATGGCCACCTCTGCGAGCCCTATTACTTATTGCCACTTGTGAACTGCTGTAATGTGGGGTGTTTGTCACTTACACCAAGGTCACAGCCAGCCCTGTTATCCTGTGGTTGCATTCCCTATCTGGCAATATTGATGATGGTGGGGTGTGAAGCATTTTCAGCTCACGCTGACCCCATACGAGCGAGCACCGTGCATTCACCTTAGGTTACTTCTGCTGAGTAAGCCTTTAGTTCTCAGCAGCCACTGCTGCAAATGTTAACTGTAAGTCATCGTGGGGAGCGGGGAAGCAACATAAAAATTCAGTTGCTGCAGCTTTTGTGGCTTGAAAGGTGACATTGGTCATTTTTCCCCTTGAGCTTTTGCTGCTTACTGCTAATCTTTTCTGTCCACTGGTCCTTGCAAGTGGGAGTAAAAGTAATGTGTCTCATTCTTTAATGACAAATATGACACTTTTTTATTTTTAATTTAGAAGGACATTTCTAACTTTTATATTCTAGACATTAACCTTCTTAAATTTTCAGGATCTTGATTACAAGTATTCCACTTTGGTTTATCAATAATATTTAGAGATATACTAGCAGTTCATAGTAAACAGTTGAGGAGATTTGACTCCAGATGGACTTACAGATTTCCACCTGCTTTATCCTATCCTGCTGCTGTGTTTTAGCAATCCCTTATTTACCCCTTACATGTTTTTTTTTCTACACCCATCTGTATTGCACACTATCCCCCCTTCCCAAAACTGGCATACTCCAGCTGTCTGTAAACCATCTTGCTTTTATCAGACACATTCTCTTTCTCAAGAAGGATGATGAGTGTATGAGACTGTATATTTTTATTGATCCTTGGTATTACCAAGACAGCAGGCTGAATAAGATCATTAATAACTTTTCTGAACGAAGAATGAGAGGAGTCAACCCTCATTCCAGCTGCAAACACCTTTCAGCTCTAAGGCATTCTGGCCAAGCAGACACCTTGCCTTGAGTACAACACCTCTGTCAGTGCTGTTACCAGCGACTGACATGGCCGATGGCAGTGGGCCAGTCACCAGGTTGGCCTCAGTCTTCCCCTCTGAAAATGAAAGAAACCCAACTCTGAATTCCTGCTTTGAAATTTTTCTGTTGCTGCTTATGAAAAAAAAAAAAAAAAAGAAAAAAAAAAAAGCCCCACCAAACCAAATCACCCCCACAAACAGTTTCCATATAAAGTTGCAGCACACAGCTCGTGACCTCAGACAGCTTCTCTTTTCTCTAAGGTGTGAGAGATTTTAATTGGGAAAACACTTGAATTTATTCCAGGAACCATTAGTGCACTAGTAAGAAATAGAAAATTAAGAACCCACACTCCTAAGAAAAAGATTTCAGGCTATACAGATAGAAAAAAATGCACCTCTATCTTTAAACAAAGCTACAAGAAAAATGTCAAAAACAAAGACAAATAAGAAATCAGGTTTCTACAAATTGCAATCTTATTCACACGTCAGTGGGTTATAACTTTTATCTCAAAATTAGTGCCTTTTGATCCGCACTCCAGAAGAGATTATGGCACAAAATGTACAAAGTGAACTCAAATTGAGGGTACACATTTTATTTAAGAAGCAGTATTGAAAGGTTCACCGGTATAAACAGCCTAAAATGACATTTAATATGTCTCTGGTGATCCAGAAAACCTCAACATGCCTGAAGAATATTAGACAGCTCTTCAAAAGTTCTACTAGAAATACATTATTAAAAGCCACTTTAAAATTTAGCTGGTACAATGCTCTCCCCAAAATTTAATCATTGTTTAATTTAATACTCCACTTAGTTTGAATAGAAGCTCAAAACCACAACTACCTATATTAGAAATATCATTTTCTCATTATTCTGATCACTACAGACAGATATTAGTGGATAATTTCATCTGCAGTAGTAAAAAGTATCCATTTGATTAAGGGAGAACAAAAAGACTAGAAAAGATACATGCTAGTGAGTAAAGAAAGTCCAGAAATGAATAAATACTCACCATTTAGACTTAGAGTGCTGGCAGGTAGAGAGAATTTGGGATCAACCTCTGAAGGGCACTGACTTAGGCAGTGTGTACCCCCCTATCTATTCAGATAAAAAGATTAGCCACTGCAGCTGAAATATAAATTAACTTCATAATTAGCAGACAGATAGAGGATATTGGCAGGTACAGGGTACAGCCACACCTGTGCCATAAAGAAAATGGTTTTGAAAATCTTGATCACTTAATAAAGTCAAACCCAAATCTTTTAAAAAACTTAGAAAAAAGTATTTAATTCTCTACTATGTTGTTTCCTGCATATATAAACAAGCAGACAAAAGGCAAAGTTTAGAATCATTCAGGCTGGTTTAGATCAGCCCTGTCTACCCAAAGTTCCAGCTCTGGCAGCACAGTGAGCAGGGTATTGAAGAAACACTGTTGCACATAAACCAGAATGTCATGTGGCCAAACTTGATAACCAGGAAGAAATTTTAATTTACATGTAAAAGGAAGAATACCAACCACAAAATAGCCAGGTTATAACTGTAAAAATACGCTAAGTAGTGTTTCTCAATAACTATGTCTAATAAAATGTTACTTTTTTTATTGCAGACATTAAGCAGAGAGGAGAAACAGAATGATGGAACTCAGTCCAAAAACCATAAAGCACTGTATTTTTCTACAAGGTAGAGGAAAAAGTATTGTTTACCTATTTTCCTATATCAAGACAGCAGCCTGATAAAATCTGATAACATGCCATATTTTTAACCCTTAATTAATCCCAGTCTTATTCAAAAAACATATAGATTTAGCATCTCAAACAATCACAAGTATATGCTAGTAAATCTCCAATACCACATTGTTTTCTCATCATCTGTGATTAAAAAAAGGCACATTCCAGTCCACATTCCTTTTATAAGATATTAAACAGTCTACCAATATGGAAATATTAAGAGTGAAAAAGATAATGACATCACCAAAAATTTATAGCTGTTGTATGTGATTATTTGAAGGTCTATTTGTTAATATCCAGGTGTTTTCCTTTGGCTTAGTGGTCTTAGTGCACTCTATTTCCTCAAGTGAAGTGAAAATGAAGGCATTCCCCCATAACTCCCAACAGTGAGTTTGAATGAATTCTAACACATTCTTGAGGTTATGCTGAACTTGCCCTCTCTGTAACTTGTTTTCCTTTCTTGTCAATTATGCACACATTCTATCTGCATCTTCAACCGCAGACAAGCGTGCTTAGTTAAATAGAATTATTATTTAATGAACTTTTTTTATGTTTGCTGCTTTACTTAATGAGACACGAGGCTATGAATTTAGTCCTTGTTATATTCCTCTTACAAGGTGACACAAGCAGAATATAGTTGACCAGATCTGGAAACAGTATAAATTAACTCCACTGAATAAAAACCACTTTACATCAGCTACATCAAGACTCTTGGCATGAAAGAAATTTATCTATAGCAAGATGACACATTTATTTAACCATACTATAGTAGTATGTGTATTATCACATAAAATTAAGATTATTGCTCACTGAAGTGAAAGAAAAATTCTCTAAACAGTGTTTTACAGCATTAGATTTCACCCTATTCCTGATAAAATAATAACTCCTGTTGGCTAATTTGATGTATAGACTGCTTCCCAAAGACATGCATGAGTCACTGTCTGGAACTTGTCCTTCTAAAGAAAAATCATCAACACTTGCAGAGAAAACCATCTCTATTAGTGTTTCCTTCCTCAAATTAAAGATAGTCAGCTTGGCAAATGCTTAGAGTTGGCTGTCAAAAGGTTTGACAGACTTAATAGAGTTACAAACCGAGTGCCAAAACAAAAATGGATTGGAAGATTACAGCAATCTCACTAACAAGTGTGGGACCAGACCAGTCATATATCCTACAGATACATAAAAATCATTTTAAACAAGTAATTAGAGGTAAAACTATAAACAATATAAATCCCTATCAAAAAAAATCCCATTCCTTTTAACTCTTAATCCATTACTCCAGAAAAAAGAAACATCTTACAGTTTTGAACTCAACCATAAATTAGAAGAATCTAAAGTGTCTCCTAGAGAGGTTCTGTTGCAGGTTGTTGGGAAGCTTTGAAGGCAAATAAAACACCACACAAGAAGCAGAGGTCGTTGTAAGTGGCCTAAACTACATGAAAAATAAGACTATTGTCTCTCCTGGTGGATACCTGTCCTTAACTGCTGGCTCTGCACATTAATGTCTCCTTTACCACATGAAGGCAAGCACTTGTCAAACTCTCGTATTCCCACCTGTTTAGCAATTATAGCGAATCCATTTCCTTTCATTTGTTCTTGTTGCTACTGTTATTTTTTTTCCCCCACTAACCATAACAGAGTGGGACTTCCTGTTTCTGCTGCACAATACAATCAGCAGCAATATCTGTAGCTATCTCCAGGAAAATTAGTGTTGATGTCCATCTCTGTTTTCTTCAAATGGTTGCTGCTCCTCCAGATGGCCTGATGTGTGCTTGCACTTACAATATAAAACTTGTTAATTTAGCATAGGGAAAAAAAATATCAAAAAGCATAATTATAGACCTTGTGGTCTTTATTCTTCTACTGTTTTCTGGACTTCTGCTCAGTTGTAGAGATCATGCCCTCACAGCAATGGAAAGCCTGACCACACTGTAGAGAAAAGAGCCCACAACCCTTTATTTTCATGATAAAGGTATTCATCTCATTGAAAGTGGGAGACTCTATCTGCAAACCCACTCTGAGGGCTGGTTATGCGCTTCAGCCAATATGTAATCACACAGAAAGCATACTAGCAACTGTTCCTTCACCTCCTTCTCTGCTGCTGCCTGAGAGGCAGATTCCCACTCAGGATTTACAGAAAAGGAGCCTTTATCAGGAAAAGAAAATAGACTTTTAGGTACACAAGATCTTCAGATTCGAAACAGAAGAAATTTAAAAGCTGCGTACAAATTGCAAACAATTAATTAAGTTTAACTGTGAATATTAGTCAGACCATGTGGAAGATGTTTTCTGACTAGAGAGCAGAAAGCACTGTAGAAGAGAAAAAGGTTGTTACCTTTCAGAGGGAAAATCCATACTGTCCATAACCATCAAATAGCAATTAAATTAGCAAACAAAAGAGATAGTAATAATGAAATGGGCAGAATACATCAATGAGTTTGGCAAGCAGCTCTGAGATTATTCACTACAACAAACCTTTAAAAAGTGTTATATCTCCATCCCTTCTGTGTTCCAGTGGTCTATACTCAAACTGTCATTCTAAAGACAGCAAAATAACCCTGAGGAAACTGAGTAATATTGAGCCTCTTTTAGGACTCTTGCTCCCTCTGAATAAAAAGATCCAGCAGAACATAGTCAAGAGTTTTCCCAGACTAATTTCTACCTCCAACAATACAGCAATCTTTCCAACCCGACGAGAAAAGAATTCAACACACGTATTATGAACCAAGAATTGTTACTTGTTGATACTATTACTATAAAAGTAGCAGTAGTAAGTGTTCTAATCAGTCATCATAAATTAATTTTAACAATATAGATAAAAAAATATAAATAATATGAGACACCACTTTGAACACCACATATCTTGAGAGGAGAACTGTTGTGATACCACTTAGCTACCTAAAGAGGTTTTTTACTTGACTAGAGCAATGTTCTTGGAAAACACCTCTTATGGACAATTCTTTTTCACAAAAATACAACATTTGAAATCTTACAGCCTATGCTAGAAGAATTTTCAATCTTAAAAGATATTTCCCAGAAACTCCTACCTTCAAACAGTCCTTTTTATCATAAAATCCTCCAAATACATGGTATGCATCAAATGCGACCTGATCACACCTAGGGGAAATAAGCACAAATCTAGACACCCACAGGAGATGCCTCTCAGTGGGAAAAATCATCCCATACCCAGTCCACACCCTCTCCAAAATGCGGGGTACACCACCCAAAGCACCAAGAATGCTCCTCAGACAGCTTGCATGGAACAACAGCCTCATGGTCACCTTGCAAAGACAGTGGATGAAGGGCACAGGCACCCAGGGCAGGGCATTTATCCTGAGCAAGCTCTGACTCCCTTCTCCTCCCCACCAGGGAGGCTCCCCAAAAGCCTGTGAAAGATGAACCTAATTCTCACACAAAATGGAAACTGGAATTCATGACACTAGAGGATAACCACAATTAGGAACTCCATAGAAGCACTGCCTTTGTGGGACACTGCAATTTTCCTCTGTTAATCAACAGCATCCCACAGGTGATATAGGGAGAGAGACAATTTTTCTTTGTAATTCAGAAAAAAAGGCAAGGACATGGTTAACACCTCCTCATAGATGCCAATTATCTATTATCCCATGGTCTAAGTATGACAGCTAATTAAGTTAGCATAATTGTTTTCAACTGGTATTTAGTTTTAATGATTGCTGTTTCTCTTCCAGACAAGAAGAACACATATCCCTACAAGCTGCAGATTTTCCTCCAGACTACACTGGTTGGTCTAAGATGCTACTTCCAGGCAAAATCTTGTAGAACATAACAGCTACTGTAGTGCTGCTGCTGCAACCAAATGCTACATAAATTTCAGAAACCTAATTGACCTGAAGATGTTAAACTTCAAAACACACAGCAGTAAAAGAGGCATCTGTGAAAGCAATTTTAAACCAAAAGGGAAATGAAAGTAAATATAAACTCTGAGTCATAGCTACTATGCTAGTGTGCTAACAGACTTGGGAGAATCAGATGGAAATGGATGAGATGGAAAAAGCGAGAGCAAAATCAATTTTTTAAAGTAGAAAAGACACATCAGCTAAAAATAAACTGTTCAAGTGAAAAGCTCTATCAGAAATAAGGGGGGAAAAAGACAGGAAGTAATGGGAATGAATTAAAAGATAAAACTAGAGGACACAAACAAAAGTCCATGTAACTACGATTTCTTTCACTATGCTCCTACATTTTGTTGCATCTCTGGTACAAAATTAAAGTGAAAGCTATTACCTTAACTAAGGAAAATTATTTATTAGGTTTGTCTCTTAGGCCACTGAGATTTAAAGTTCCTGGGGTTTAACAAAAGGAAATTCTGTCTGGTTCCTGAAATTATGCAGGTCCCATACAAAAAACCTCACCAGCAATGCTACATTTGCTAAGATAACTTTCTCTGCGGCTGTCTTTGCCCCTTTAGAAACCATGACTTATACTGGCAATCTTGTCAGTACCAGTTCTGCAGTACTACAAGAAAAATTTCTCAGGACAGTGAGTTTCTAAGCAGGACCGATTTAGCCTAAATGAAGACAGTTCTACACTCCCCTCTCTCAGACCACTACACCCATTAAGATCTCATTAGTCAGCCAATTGCCTCATCCTACTTAAGATATTAAAGAAATGAGTGGGTCATAAAATCCTCATCACCATGCACTTGGATCAGTATATCTTTGCAATAGTATAGCTCACACCCTCAGATGAATAACAGCTCCCAGCCTCACTATGCCTGTTGAGGAGAACACCATTAAATCAAGGTCATTTTGGTTCAAAATTATAATTTTGGTGTCTATCAGATTGGGTTATATAATATTTCTGGACCTTTCAGGTAACTGTCTGTATCCATGGAAACAAAGACATGTGATAGAAGGACAAGGGCAAAATGTCTCCAAACCCCAGCAATCTACCTTTATGCATAAATAATCATAGAGCAGACTCAGGACGAATCCTTCTGTATTACTGACAATGAGAAGTCTTAAATAACTCACCTAAGGCCCCAAAACCTATAAACTGACAAATTTAGTAAGTCTTTTTTACTTCTCCTTTCCTTCTTCCCTTGTTTCTTCCTCATTTCAGGAAAATTCTAAGCTTTAAAGCCAAAAATTTCAGTCTCAAGCAAAGATCACCCTTGCACCATGAGTGCTGATCTGTTTTTTGTAAAGGTGTATATAACCTAAAAACTTGCACACTAATAGAGATGACATGCTGAAAAGGGCTGAGTTTTATCTATTTCAAATAGAATCACTGATGAAAATTAATTCTCTGCCTGTGTTTTAGGCAGAGCACAAATTCACCCACTCTACCAGCCTGACCTTAGCATTAATCAACCCCAGATGCTTCAGAGGAAGGAGCAAGGGAGTCCTAACACAGACAGTGGATTTGCAGCACAGTGAAAAAGGCAAAGTAGAGGCAGAATGAAAAAAATAAACAGCGAGATGAAACATGTTGGGAAAAAATAAAAATGGAGAGGCAGCTTTTAAAAGCAAAGATAAGTGCACTGAAATCCCTACCTTTTTTAGAATTAAAAGGTCCCTTCTGGGAGCTTCTTTATACCTTTCTACAAGTACTGCAGAAAGCCAATTTAGCATAAAAATAGACACTGCCACCAAAAGAATGAAATATTATGATTGCTTTTTATACAGACTAAAACTAAAACTGCACTATTATTAATGTTCTAAAATTATTGAAAGGCATTCAATTTTTATCTAAAAAATCCCCATGCACATAAAAATGGAAAGAGAAAGCCATAGTTACCATAATAGAAACATTCTAGCCATCAAAAACCAAGCAATGTGGGGAGTCTTTTTAGTCAACAAGGATGTTAAACAAATACCAGATCTTTCAGATCCCTTGTAAGAGTGAGACATTTTTTGTTTGTTAGCCTTGATTTTTTTTTTTTTTTTTTTTTTAAACAAGCAACGAGGTCAATACCACAATAACCCTTCAGGATAAAAATATTTAAAGAACTACTCCCTAAGAGTCTGAAAGTGTCAGTAACATGTGATGGCTCAGCAGCAAAGGGCATTAACACCTTCCAAAAGTGCCAGCAGTTGCTTCAGAGCATTCCAATCACCTGCTGTTCTGCAGGGCAAGAGGTTCAAGAACAGAAATAAACCCAGTTTTTCTGTGGAATATGGAGAAACATTCACCTTCCAGGAAGATCATGCATATCACAAATTTTTACAGATTTTAGCCTTTTAAAAAAACCAAATAACAAAACAAAAGCAAAAGAGTAACCTACTCAACTGCATATCCCTAACTTCAGAAATAAATAGCTCAAAATTTAAGGCCTGCTCTGTTTTCTACTGGGATAAAGTCAGTGTTCTTCTTAGTGGCTGGTGCAGTGCTGAGTTTTGGATTCAGCATGAGAATAATGCTGAAAACACACTGATGTTTTGGTGCTGAGCAGTGTTTGCCCTAAGTCAAGGACTGTTCAGTGTCTCATGCTCGGCCTGTGAGGAGGGGCACAGGAAGCTGGGAGGGAACATGGACAGGACAGCTGACCTGAACTGGCCAAAGGGACATTCCACACCAGAGAACATCATGCCCAGTGCACAAATTGGGGAGAATTGGCAGTGAGGGGCTAATCACTGCTCAAGGACAGGCTGGGCATCAGTCAGTGGGTGGCGAGCAGGGGTATTGTGCACCACTTCTCCTTGCATTTTATCTCTCTCCCCCTCTCCTTTTTATTACTATTAATATCATTAGTATTTTTATTGACCTGTTCTTATCTCAACCAATAAATGCTTTTTGGTTTGGGCTTTTTTGTTTGGTTGTTTTTTCCCCTGATTCTCTTCCTGATTGCAACAACAGGAGGGAGGGAGGAAGGAAGCAAGTGGCTGTGTGGTATTCCATTGCTGGCTGGGGCCAAACCACAACAAGGCCTTAGTTCCCTCTTCTATGATTTTAACTTTTAATTAAATAAGATTCAAAATTATAATTTAACACCAGACATTTAAAAAGTTGAGAGCATTACAGAGTTAACAAAACCCAAAGGCTTTCAGCAAACATAGATTTTTCTGTTAAGGGTCTGTTATAGATCTAAATTGTTTACAAAGCCTCAGCAAATAAGCTTGAGTTTACCCTTATTTTTTTTCTTTTTTTTTTCTGATCAATAGCAATTCAAATGTTATCCTTACAAGAATAAAAATGCCAAGCTTGGTTCTCTATTTATTTCATGAGATAACCAATTTTCAATTTTAATCTGCAAAGCAATCACGTTTGTTTTTTCAGATTTTAGAATCACACAAAGAACAGAGAGAAAAAGTGTGTGTGCAAGAGAGAGCAAGAAGAAAAGGAGCCCTGAATTTAAACTGTGAATCCACTCAAACATAGCAAGTCAAGTCTGACCTGTTTAAAGATATGGTTTATAATTCTAAACTACTACAAAATTATTTTTTTTAAAAGATCCCACCAACCAGATAGATAAAGCTCACTATATTAAGCATTCCCCCCGAATTATTTTAACTGCTAATAAAACTCTGATAAGACAAAAGAAGGACTACTGCACTTGTAGGACTTTTATGTTAGAGAATACCAGATGTTCCTAACTAATATCCTTTTCTTAGTGTACCTGTAAACAAGAGAGTTTATAGAAATATTTGAATTAGCAGTGTAATGGGAACTGTATCTCAGAATTTAACCTTATTTCTGATAATGCTGTGATCTAGTAAATAAAGGTCAAGGTCTCAAACACAAGAATACCCCTGGCTCTGCCTTTGACAAACTCAAAAAAAAAAAAATCATTGGATCACTTTTCCATTCAGATTCCCAGTGGAATAAGATAATACCATTTCTACAAGTTTTTCTGAGACTTCTGGTAAAAGCTAGCTAAAAGTTGCTGATTAACACTACACATATAAGAATGAGAAGGGGTTGCATTAAATGAAATAAACCAGTATAAATTTCCATATTTTCACCTTCTTTGAACTTGCAATTGCTTATTCTTTCCAACTCAACATCTGGGGTGACTTTTATTCCCAAGCTTCTTCAAGCATGCAGGCCACAGCCAGACAGCAACTCAGAGAGAAGATTTTTTCAGGAATGCCCTAAACCACTGATGATCCCAAAGCAAGGAGAGGTCATGAAAGCTTTTCAAAGCCTGGGCTCACCACCACCCTGGACTCCCTGAAGATCCCTCAAGCAGGCTCCAGCATCCATGCCACCAGGGCTCGTGGTGCCAGGCTTGCCTTGAGCTCAGAGAGTGAGGGACAAGAAGTTGCCCGACACTCGCACCAGAGCACACTTATAAGCGTGCTGCTCATTTCCACTCATGGAATGGTTTGAGTTGGAAGGGGTCTTCAAGATCATCTCATTCCAACCCCTTGCCATGGGCAGGGACACCTTCCACTAAACCAGGTTGTTCAGACCGTCATCCAATGTGGCCTTGAGTACTTTCAAAAACGGGACATCTAGCAACTGCTCAGGGAAATCTGTTCCAGTATCCATCCATACTCACAGAAAATGAGGGAGACCTTGTTTTTCTCCTAAGCCATTAACCATTTTTTTCATCTTATCCATGACCTTTTTGTATAATTTTTGCATTTCTCTGCCTTGGAGCAACAAGGAGAAGAGATCTGGACCTCACACCTTTCTTCTTCCTACCTTCACCTCTCAGCTCCTCACAGCATCTGATTAAAAAAGGGCAGCGAAACCCAACACCAGCCACAACACACTCATCTGGGCGGGCGCTGCACTCTCATACTCCTGCCAGGAAGATGATGCTTGGCAGTTCTGCTCTGTATTTTGCATCTTCCTCTCAAACACTTCACAGCGTCACAGAAATGTGAGAGAACTGTTGCCACAGGCGTGGATGGATGGAGGGATTGCAGGAGTAACACAGATTTACATCGACAACTAAGTCAACATGATGGGCAGGCAGAAAGCTTTCTTAAAAGCACAATTTCCTCTGTTTAACAAATAGGGGACCAGAGCCACCAGGAGATAATTGCCATTACTGGAATCTCACAGGGTAAAAAATGTAAATTCTTAAGTTCAACTCTTCTGGTTTTGCAGGTGTTTATGGGCAGTTTTGTCACACAGCACTACAGCTTGTTCTGTTTCAATCTTATAGGCCACATTAAAATAATTTATACACATTAGTTAGAAAAATCTAAAGCCATTACTGCAGCTGACACAGAAAAAACAAAGATATTTTTGGTGGCCCATTAAATATGCCATTAAAACTTACGAGTCATAATTTCTAAAGCAGCCTAAGTACTCTTACACTGAAATATTCTTTCCTCTTTTCAGCCAAATATTTCATATTTATTTTGCCTTATAAAAATGTAAAATTATTGTGAAAATATATAATAATTATGATATTCAAAGTACAAGAAAATAATAATCAATACTCATCTAAAACAATATATCTCAATTTTCATATTAAATATATTTTATATCAACTTATTCTTTTTCCTCAAGTTTCTAAAGTAACTTTCTTGCAAAAAGCAGTTGTATATGACCAAAACCCAATTTTCTTTTGTGTATTTACAACATTTATATATTAAGACTATTACAATACAATAATACAGTGAAAACACTTCAAATCAATAGTTGCAATCAGTGTCTTACTGATTTGTCTGCTGTCCAAAGTAGGAAACAATTCACTTCAGTCCATTTTGGCTCCTATTAAGCCCACATGTAATACACGTGGAAAACAATATTTCCTGAAATATTTTTTAACAGGTTTCACCAAGAATGCTAGCATTTACAAACTTGCAGAGAGATGTCTGGATATCATGAACTGATGTTACCAGGTGGTTCTCAGTTCAACTTCTATGCAACGTGAAAAAACTTTTGCAAGAGCTGATAAAACATTTTTCTCCAGGAAGAAAAAAAACAAAGCCAAACAAGCAAACCCAAAAATCCTTATAAATTGACATGTTGTACATGCTTAAATGTCACCTTCAAAAAGAAAAAAATTATATAGCCTCCAAGATAGTGCAGTGATTTATTGATCACTTTTAGTTTTAAATTTTATTTCTAAGTAGAAGAGACTAAGAAACACTGAAAATATTTGCATGTAGGTCAAAAGGTTATGTAAAAACTCCCTCTGCTATATTTCCAAAATAATCAGATGGTCTTTATAATAATTACCCAATATGTCATGCACATTCAAAATTCTGGCTCACAAAGGATTTGCTAAGAATGATTTCTGAAGGGAGTTTATGGATGTAACATGATTCAAAGGCTCTCCTGACAGAGATGGAACCAAAAAATAAGTTTTGCTGGGGAAGAAAATTGGTCCACTATCCCTGAATTTAAATACAAGGAAATTGAGTTCTAGAACTTTCTATAATTTCTCCATAAATCTAAGAGACCAGCAAAATGCCAAATTATTGACAAGAAAGGTCCCAACAACCAGTTTTAAACCTATATTTTTCAGGAACTATTAGCCTTTATTAGAATTGGTCAAAATGTTGTCACAAAATTAAATCATGCAGCCCATTTTGGACTTAGGAAACATTGCAGTCTTTACTAATGGTTTTGGTTGATAATTTTCTTTTTCTTTATAAGAAAATAACATAGTCAGGATAAGAGTAGTCCAAATCTGGACCACATTGTTATTTTCATATACAGGTTTACGCATCATACCTAGCAAAACCCAGGAACAGGCTGCAGATGTCCCATCCCTGGACACTTTCAAGGTCAGGTTGGATGGCTTTCTGAGCAACCTGATCTAATTGAAGAAGTCCCTGCTCATTGCAGGGGAGGTTAGACTGAATGACCTTTAAAGATCCCTTCCAACCCAAACAATTCCATGGTTTTGTGTTCCATTTTCCTGACAGTATAATCTTAAAATTAATATTTAACTGAGAGGGGAGGGGATTTCTAAAATGGAGTTGATAACACTTCCCATTTCTTAACTCTAGAAGCTCTACAACTGCTGAAACTGCATTTCAGTCATTCTTCAACATTGTTCTGGCTAAACAGCATATATTAATATTCCAGGATATATGAAAACAGAACACAGTTTTTCTTAACAAGATAGAGATCCTAATAACAGCCAAGACATTCTGTATGCATCCACCTTCATTCACTTCCTCAAAAGTAATATCCCAGGTGATTTGTTATCTCATTTGCTTTCCTCTCTCCAAAGAATTCAGTGGCTATTCCTAGTAACAGTGTTAAGCACTGAAGTTACAGATATGTACAAAAATGAGGGGTCCCTGTTAAGCCTCACACACTTCTCCAAAAAATTGGGAGACACAGCATGTGATACACTTAACATAAAGGCAGCGTGAAACACTTGTGATTTGCTCCAGCTGACTGAGCACAAGAACACACTCGGTGATTCACTAGAATGGCAGTTTCTGTGAACTCGCTGATAGTAAAACATCTGCTGCCACAACACCTGGAATTTGTTCTGCTTTGCAAAGAGAAAACTGATGCAGCACAGTCAATACCATGGCAGTTTTCAAAAGAATTAATTGCACAATAAGACAGAAATTCCATACATTTGACAGAAGTGACTAGTTCTTTCCACACATGTGATTAACACATAGTGAAAATATACTTATACCCACACAAATTTTGATAGTTGTCACGAAATGCTGTACTCCAAAGTGTTGCAAAACATAGTTTCCTTTTGATTATGTTATCTAAAGAGTTACTCATTATTTCTTGTGAATAGCTTGTTTTACCCTCCCCTCTCTCCAAGTTTTCATAGGCACATAAGTGAAAAATATTTGATACGAGTGGAATGGATGCAGCCTTCCATCGTTCTTATTTTTCTTTCTTTCTGTTATTTCTTTGAAACAGATGTTGTTTTCCTCAACAATTTAATCTCTAAGATTGAAAAAAATGCCCTCTCTAATAAATGTAGTAGGATTTTTAAAGTATAATTTAAATATTTGTCTCAAACTAGACAGTATGCTATTAATTTCTTTAAATAAGCTTATGTTGGCAATAAAAATCAAGAAAGAAACATAAATGGGCGTGTAATGCCTGAGGGAATATTGAGTTCAGTTGTGAAACAATAAAATTTCTTTCCCCTGTGAGTCTGAGATTAAAGGCTTGTGGGTTTTGTACAATAGCCATGAGTAATATATACAAGTGACTTTTTTTACTGCATGAGATTCTCCTCATGCGCATCTCTTATTTCTTCAAGATAATTCAGACAATCAGCAAGGCAAAGACAGCAGATCACTTTGTTCTTAGTGTTAAACAGATAATCAATACTCCAAGGCAATAAAATTAAATGTTTGAGCTTTATTAAACTTGGGAGACTGCTGGTGAGTAGCTGGAAAATAAAACAACATTAAAAGTCAATTAGCATAACCATTATAGAGAAATATTTGCCTTTTGTTCCACTACAATACTGAATTATAAAATAAAATAAGTGAGCCTGTAAGCTCATTGTTACAGCCATGTGAGTATTATATATCTATTTAACACCAACAAGAATAAAAATTTGTAATGCAAATGCAGACTGAGGCAATCTGCATGAAAATCCAATAGAAGTTTGGTCATAACAATGAACTGAATAAAACAAAGCCCAGCTCATTATGTTGCTTTGTTTCAGTTATTCATTCATGTTCCAGAAATTCTTAGGTGATTAGAGGCTGGTACGTGCCATGGACTCCTGAGCCACCCAAGTGGCTGAGGAATGCAATAGTCCATTAATGTATATTGGAACTACTTAGTGTTCACAAACAAGCTGGATGATTAAGAATTTTAATGGGTTTAAGCAAAGCATTTAACACTACAGGCTTGAGTCTCGAAGCTTGCAGGTCTCAGACTTAACCAGTGTATCTGGGAGTTGTTTTTATAGCTGTTTATTGAAAAATGTTAAAATCCCTGAAGTGAGCAAGTCGTGCTAGGTTTAAGACCAAAATTCAGTTTAAATTGAATCAGCTGATGTAAAATTCTACAAAAAAAAAAGGCAGCCAAAAACGGCATGACTTTATATACTTAAAGTATACCCAAGTACAAATTAAAGCTTTAATAAGTTTCAATCCTCACAAGTTTATTTCTGGTGTCTGTAAACTCAACAACTGAAGCCTGAGAGTGACAAAGATTAATCTGTTCTAGGCAAGATTGGATGGGAAGCCCTTGTACCAAATGTGCTTCTGTATCTCGTTTGTAAATCTAGCTTTTCAAAGTGTCTGGCTCTCCAAGGGATACTTTTATCCACATCCAGCTATTGTGCAATGCTACATAAATAATAATACATATAATCCACATCAAAAATCGCTGTGGAGGCCTCCCAGGAGCTCCCATGAAATGGTGGGTATAGAGGATGTTGTATCCCAGCCGTGATTCAGCTGGCTTGACAGCAGATCTGTTTGCAGCATTTTCAGCATGGAAAACACATCAAGGAATCACAGAATGGGTCAGGATGAAAGGGACTACAATGGGTCATCTGGGCCAACCTCCCTGATCAAGCAGGGTCGAGACGCTGCTTTCACCTTCCAGATGCTATTGCTGACTTGTGGGGCAAGATATTTACCTCCCCACTCAAAACTGAAGCCTTTCATTTTTCTCCTAGATCCACTAAAATTTCATTTTATTCTGTAAAGTGAAGTTTTAGGTTTTAATTAGCACAAAGAAAACAAATGTTCCAAGAACCTGAGAACTGATGTAAAAACAGCAAAATAGGTTTTAGTGCTGTTTCACCAAGTGATGGGAGTACCAGCATTGATAACAGCAATCTCCAGTTGTAGATCAAAATAGGACAGCTATTCTTGTAAAATTCATTGTAAAACCATGAAAACCCCACTTTCCATACAGGTTTTCCTTCTTCTGCCAAAGTTTCTATCCAAATGGAGATTTCAGGTTCTATTGTAGACCTTTGTTTAACAGTTACTTCAAGGATTTCCCAGATGCTTTATTCATCAATCATTTCATCACCTCCAGCAGCATTGACTCTACTTAATCTGTCTATCTGAAGCTTTTAAAACAGGCAGATATGGTTTTCATTAAAACACACTTACCTCACTGTTAAAAGCACCAGTAAAACTCAAATAATAAAAGTTTTGAAAAAAGTTTTGCTAATAAAAATGTAACAATTTGCAGTATTCCTACTATTCCTCTGTCGTAATAGTGGATGTGCCAATCATTACATGTCTAATGTATTTCTTCTTCATTTAAAGTATTTTAGTTTAGCTGCCAAAACTCTTGCATCCAGGTTTAACTACAGGCATAATTGCTATAATATCAAGGGCAGTATTAATTACACATATATGTCTTATTTAATTGACCTAACTTCACTGGATTTGTGCAGGTGAAGGAGGGAAGTGAGATAGTAGCAACTTTTCCCAGACTACTCCCTGCATAGATAGTAAAAACCTTATTTTTACCTATTTATACAGGCAGAAGCTTTAATTCAGCAACTGTGTAGGAACTATAGTTACATTAATTGAAAAATGCAAACCTTATTGATCAAAATATTTCTATTAACATTTTTCTCTGAGGAAAATCTACTAATTGAAGTCTTCAGTCATGGTCCTCCTACACACAACACAGTTATTGAATACAACCTACTCGTAAGGCACTGCAGTGCTGTGTTTGTTCTCCATTTACTAACCTGAAGATCTGTCTCAAGACAGAAAATTGTTACTTTTCCCCTCATATATGAAATACTCACTGCAGAAGCTATCATTAGGATTAGGGTTTTCATCATTTTTTTGTGTGTGTGGTTTTAAAAAGGAAACTTATTTGTATCTCAGGTATTACCATGGGCTTCACATCATGCTCCATTTCCTTCCCTGGTCTGGACATCATCATTTCTTACTGAGAGATTCAGCTTGCCAGAGCTCCTCACTGTTCAGCTTTCCTGCTGAAGCCCAGAGAGATCATGTTTGCCTCTCACTAGTCATTATTTGTCTCCTCAGACTGTGCTCTCTCTCTCTGCTGTAGTGTGACCTCTGTGAGCAGTCAGTCCAACAGGCTCCCATGCCCACCACAGATCTCTCTCTGCAGGCTGATGTTGGACCCTAATTTTTTTCCTTTACCCCCCACCTATCACTCACTGCTTGGGATGCCTCCATTCCGTTCCTAAAAATCAAGGGCTGTTTTTAGTCCCTTTCAAAACCACCTTGAAAATCACCTCATATGCAAGCTGGAGTTTCTGTTCTTGTCTTCCCAAGAGCTCCCTTCACCTTCCCAAGCTGTCAAGTCTCTCATCATCAGTACAATTTGCCAGTGGGAAAAGCACAGGTTTTTTCAATAGTGTCAGGGCTTAGTTCTCCTGTAAACCTTCACTGAAGGAAGAGTCGTGTATTTGTCTGACTCATGAACAGTTAGGCACATCCCCACTACTGAAAGGTCTGCATGGGTAACAGGCATTTTACAGGAACTGAGACTGGGATATACTCCCATAGTTACAAAATCTGCTTGGTTCTCAGTTTCAGACAAGTTTACATGATGCAGTTTTCCAAAAGCCTTCTAGGCAATATATCTCTCTGCCTTTGGATCTCTGTACCACTCTACATGATTTTTTTAAATTTAAAAAAAGACTAAAAATGGCAATAAAAGAAAGACAACAAAAAATGGATAATGGATTTTTCACTCATATTGAATTGTGTCTTATTTTCATGCTGTTTGTCTTCCCTTCCCACTAGAAGCAAACACATGAGGTTCAAACTGAGCAAAAGAGAGCAAAGAGAAATTTATATTCATTTTCTAGAGACTACCATGAAAGGAAGGAAGGAAGAAGACATCAGAATAAGTGACTATATAGAGGTATCATGTGGAAATTGGCACTTTTTCTTTAAAATATCTCTGGTTATTCACGTTCTGCCCAGCCTCAAAACCAGCCAAACAACCCTAATTATGAAGAAAAACTAGCAAAACCAATCATCATTCTTCTACCAAAAAGCAACTGGTAAAAATAGCTTCAAATTTTGGCAAGCTGGTAAAATATATCTTCTGGATTTGATGACTTAATCTCTTCACATTACTGGAAAACAGGGAGGATTAACAAGCAGTATTTCATTGGACAAAGAGAAGAGCAGTAGGAAAAAAGAAACAATGTAACGTAGACATACATATTTTTTAAAGTCATCTTAAATCATGTTTGCATGCAGAATTTTGGGGTTTGTTTCTGCTTGGTATACCACTGAAATAAATATCTTGGCTCCATGCTACTACCCCCTCCATAATTTAGTGAAAACACAAGAAATCTTTCTTCTTTTAGACTTATCCCTAAAATTAGACAAAACTTTGAGAACACACAGCCCCCGTATAAACATGGGCTCCTCCATGTAGGTCAAATGAAGTCTGGGCTGTCTTTCCAGAAGCATTAATTATTTTCTAACTAATTACTTTCTAATACAGCACCCAGTAGCAACATCTAATGCTTCAGCAACGCTTGTGCACGAAGCACAGCCCAAATGTTTGTACACATTTGAGAGTATCAATGTCAAAAGAGTAGAGAAACAGATGTGGAAAAGGGAACATAACTTCATGTAATCCAATCAGCTGACAAAGATATAGAGACTGTTTATTGATTTCTGGTGAGTTTCTGATAACCTTAACCAAAAAGAAAAATAAAAAGAAGAAATAAGAAAACCATATTCTTGAGACTGCCTTAATAAAAAGCTGATTTGTAGAAAGCATAGCCCAAAATACAATTCCAGGTTTTGAAGAAACAACATGGGACTTTGTAACCACAGCACAGCAAATGTATTCCAGTGAGAAGAAAAAAAGCAAAACAAAACCACAACAGAAAAAATAAAAAAGAAAAGCAAAAATGCCTTTCAGTGGTGCAATGTAAGATTTTTTTGGGATAAAATTTATGGCTTAGGAATGGTTTGGCTGATGACCAGACCACACCAATTTGCTTTAAAAGTGCTTCAGTGAGTCCTTTTGAGAGAAAAATTTTGTTCCCCTGTGGCACAGAACCTCAGAGCATCTTCAGAAAAACTCCAAATCACAATTTTTTAAAAAGGAAGAGAGTTAATTCTTGGCTTTAATAGCTCCTCACTGTTTTATTGTAAAGGGGCTTTAAAGTTTCCTAGAATACATTACTTTCTCCAAGGTAAAAGTCAAGGATGAAAATTGAGGGAGCACTACAAAATAAATTGGAAGGCCCCTTCCAAACAAAATAAAAAGAAAAAAAATTAAATCTAAAAATATAAATTATTATAAAAGACAGTATTTAAAAAAAAATCAAAAGTAAAGGGAAGAATTCTTAGAGTCACACAAGGTATAACTTTCAAGTACTCTCTTTATAAAAACCTTTACAAATCTAGAATCACTCCCTATCAAACACTGGTTAAATGATTTTTGCAGAATAATCACAAATATGTCAAATTAAGAAACATTTTTCAGGTGTTTCAGTTTTTTTAGTTCCTATTTCCTCTCCTAACAAACCTAGTTCCTGGGAACTCTTCCAGATACTGTATTGTTCATTTTGATCCTTTAAAACATATTCATAGTCCAGCTGACCATCTTGATTTCTTTCCTTGTGCTTTTAGTTTCCAGTTTTTATCCTTGCCTCCCACTACTTACATGCTGTTTTCATGCCTCAGAAATACCTTAGAAAAGGAAATCCATTTGCCAGTGCAATCAAATTCTTGACACAAACTAGATTGAACTAGTTTAGCTAAGTTAACCAGAATGGGTTATTTACTTCTTCCACAAAGTAGCAAACAATTCCCTCCTCAAAGCTTACAGATTCAACAAACCTTTACATACCACAGTAACACAAACAACAAAATGCTCATAAACAGCCTATATTACCCCCATGCTTACCTGCACATGCTCTCAGACATAACACTCCTTCTACAAGCACTCTCCAACTCTACCCCTTCCCTCCCATGGGTCTCTCTTAAGGTTTCCCAAACAAAAAGGAAACACCTGCACACATCATCAGCGACTTAATCAGCATTTTCCCATCAGTGATTCATCTCAGGAGGCTGGTTAAGAACAGGAAGACCCTTTACTGTCTTCTAGCTCTGGATTTATTCTTTCTATATGTCATACGGTGCATCTAAAAATAAATTCCAGGTTTTGAAAGAAAGATATTGTCACTTAAAGGTAGCTATGACAACCTCCCATCCACACCTGCCTTCCTATTGACTAAGATAATTTCCTCCTACATGTCAAAGCTCTTTAAAAAAAAAAAAAGGTTTACTACAATCTTTCTCCTCCCTGATGTGCGCAGACCGTGGAGCTAATAAAAATTTATTTTGTATTCAAAAAATACTTTTCTGTATGTGACGAATGCACAAGCCATAATGAAGCATGGCTGAGAAACTAAAACAAAAATGATGCAGAAATATTACAGCTGTACCAGGGAGATACAAAAGTATCTGAATTTAAGGATTCAGTTAACTTTTTTGGCTTTTCTATAGTTTGTGTGTTCAATAGGGAATTAATGTTTCCCTAAAAAATATCTACCTTTTTGTTAGTTAGATACTCAATTCCCTCCCCAAAATACTGCCTTAAATAAACATTATTGACCAACAGGTAAACACATACATTGGTGGAGAAAGAACTGCCTTCTAAATTTAAGATAGTTTTAATGAAAATCTTCCCATTCTTTCTCCACTTCCAAGCAATGCAGATCTGAAACAAGATAGGACTTTATTTTACACCCGGCAGTAAACTTGCTGACATAATTACTTTGTATTCCAGCCCCTTGATACATCCACACACAAACAAAAAACCAAAGAACTTCACTAACTTTGTAAGTGTTTTATTGAGTTCCTGACAAAACCTCTCCTGCCATACACACTTAAAGGCCTTTCAAATAGGATCAAGTGTGGCTGGGGTGAGTCATCCTTTACGGATCATTGATTCACAGGGTGCCCGAGTGCAAACAGCACAACCTGCTTACCCTCCGTCAGCGAAAAGCAAGTGTAAAAACAACAGAGAGAAAAAATTTAGAGTCGCCACCCTTTTCACATCTCTTGCTGCTCCAGCCAGAGCCCAGGTTTTGCTGAAGGACTGTGGAGGGCTGTGAGCCCTTGGCACAGGAGCCCTCAGGCATCTCTCCTCCAAGGGAGTGCAGAGGGCTCTTGTGCCTAGGGCTCACAGCCGTCCACAAGGGACCACGTTAGCAGTGACAGCAGGAGATCCCTAGCTCCTGCAGAGCACAGAGTGATTAGAATCCAGGTATCCTCTGCTCCATACACGCTCCCTGCCCTCGGGGGGCACTAACCCTCAGTTCAGATGTCCGCAATAGTTCAAAATCTTAGGAACACCTGAAGCTTCGTGCTATTAGAGTGGATGTCGTATGTGCTTTCTATACTGATGTTTCAGTTTGTATTGAAACCAGCATTACCTGCATCTCACAGAAAAGAATTGCACTGTTTGAGTTTTCTATTTCAACTTTCTTCGGTATACTTTAAATCAGAGAAAAATTGTCAAGGTCTCCTCCAGTGTTGGAAGGAAGACTTGATGACCAAGAAAGCACTTTTCCAAGTTCATGTTTCAAACAAAATGCAAGTTTTCATGTTGCTGAAGCTGTCAAGGTCTATGCATGTGGATGAGAAAAACTGCCAGCTGCATCAGTGGGTCTAAAGATATTATAACTTTCTATGTTTACTCTCCTAAAATCAAATGTGATATAATCTAGAACTGATATCTTCCGCAGATCTAATCTCTTTAGGCATGCTTTTTAAATTTTTGGTTGAAGCTCCATCAAAACTCTTTTCGGAATGACTCTTTGGATTTCTTTATCAGAAGGAAAAAGCACATAGAAAATAAAGACACCAGTGTCTGAATCAATTTTCTTCAATATTTATTTTGCTCTTCCTTTGGCAACAGCAACAGTTACTCCCTGGCACTTCACTTTCCTCTGATAAACACTTTTGAAATTTTTTCCTCTCCTACAGTTTTTGGAATGCACTAACTCATTTAGCTTTTTCCTGACATTATCTTTTCCCTGCAGCCCTCACTAAGTGTACATACATAGCTTTCCCATTTTTCACATTTACTTCAAGCTCACTTTAACCTTCAGTCTTTATGCACCACTACAGCTCATGGCTTTGTCTTTGTTTTTTTTATATGTTTATTTTTTTGTTTTTAAGTTCTGCAAAAACACCAAGCATGTAGCATATATAATGACCTCCCAATGGTCAGGTCTCCAATTTCACAATACATCTCAATGGACAATAATACAGAACTACAGCAGAAAACATCCAAACTGTTAATTCCTCCTCCATATGAAAAAAAAAAGGAACAGAAAGCCCTCACTCTTCCAAAATGCAAGAGACCCACGGAGTTGTGATCTGCAGCCATTCCAATCCGCTGCTAACTGCTCTCAATCAGACTGAAAGTGTCTTGGGCTTTGGAATAAAAGGATTGTATGGGGGGCTAGGTATGTATATACCCTATAAGGCCATGAGGTGCTGCATGACTCTTCCTCTTCAATTATATCCTTCATGCACTGCAACAAAGACAACTGCCAGCTTGAGTTCATGAAATCAGTCCTTAGTCCTACAGATGTCTTTCCTGCACCTCTGTTGTAAGGAAGCATAAGTTTTTTTTCTATTATTGTCTACTCTTAGCTATAGACCAATGTTTCTGTTCAATGCAGAATAATTTTTATATATATGTAGGTTTGTGCATGTAGTAATATGACAAGGGGGAATTGCTTTAGCTGAGAGTAGGCTTAGATTTGCTTAGATTTGCTATTAGGGGGAAATTCTTTACTATGAGGGTGGTGAGGCCCTGGCACAGGTTTCCCAGAGAAGCTGTGGCTGCTCCATCCCTGGGAGTGTTCAAGGCCAGGTTGGACAGGGCTTTGAGCAGCCTGGGATAGTGGAAGGTATCTCTGTCCATGGCTGGGATTGGAAAGAGGTGATCGTCCAATTTCCCACTCAAATACTGTTTTTCGGAGACCATTCTACTGTTTTCCTTGCAAAATTTCCCTACACTGAATTTCTGCCTTCATCAGTAGATTTTTTCTGGAGGCATCCCTTGCCTTTATGAATAGGAAAGTTGAAAGGAAGGAGTCCCCGTTCTTCAAATTTCTTCATCCAGAAGTGATGAGATGGCAGTAGCCTCTCAGACTTTTCTCCAAATAAACTGATGAATACAGACAAAGAATAAAAATTAACTGCAAGAACAGAAGTGAAAGGATTTAATGCAGATGCCACCTGTATTTGGGACAAAAACAGAGCACAAGGGATGTGGTGAGGTCTCTTACAGCTTTAGGGAGAGCACAAATTCTGCTCTTTCATTAGTACACTCTAGCAATACCTACCTATTTACAGCATATGGACTGCTCACTTTAAATGTGTCCATATGCCTTTTATGCTTTCTGATTACTCTTGCCCCTGGAAAGGCAAAACAAGTTTGCCAAACATGTGTAATCTTTTTGCGTAAGACAAAGCTTTAAAATGTTAGAAAGAAATCCCAGACATAGCTCTCTACAACTGGATCTAGGAACTACTTGCCATTTACTTGCATTTTTATACCTGAGAAACTCACTGAACCATCTTCTCAAATATTACTCAACTTCTGACAGAATCTGTGTGGTAATTTGTCAATAGATATACATATTTTTTTTTTCCATGCTGTATAATCATTACAAAGGTTTTGTTCCCTATGTGTTCAAACTATATGACTACTTCCACAGAGAAATCAATTATTATTATTATTGACCAGGACTGTGGGTCAAAGGGACAGGTCTGCTCATTGCCGGTGACTTTGGATTGGGTTATCACTGGGTGCTCACTCTGTACAAGTTATTCACCTTTATACCCTAGGCTTTATTTCATACGAACATACGTGTTACCACTTACCTTCCTGGACAGGAATGCACGCTTTGCTGATTACCGGATATAAAAATGTAATGCTGATATACGACAGGCACCGTTTGCTTTACCGCCTCCCCGTGTCCGCATAAACTCCAGTCATTTTCCAAGGGCAAGCTGGAAACCGACCTGTGTCATCACATATGCTGACCTTGGAAACTGTTCCAAAGGGAAACTCTTCCAAATCACCTTTGGCTGGTACGCATGTAAAACAAGAAGATACTTAGAGATCTAGAAAATACTGAAATGTTGCAGTTATCTAAACGTGTGTTGGATATTTATCCACTGCATGCATTATCATGACTATGTATCATTGATGTTTACCCTTAAACTACAAAGGAATATCTAAACACAATATATACAGCCTTATTTATGTCACGTAATGCACTATACAGGTATTAGGCATAAATGCATGCAAACAAGGAACATATAAGTGTACAGATATTACTACTATATTTCAAAGAACTTTGGTTAGCATAATGTTTTATTTATTTGCTTGTCTTCCATCAAGCTATTAGCTGGAGTGATAATTGATCAAGCAATTGCATTTTAATTGTGGTAATAGAGCAGCTTTGTGATTTATTCCTCTTTGTTTTGTTTCACTACAAAGTAATCATCGTCGCTCAGATGTTTAACCACCCACCCAATTTATCTATTAAAACAGTTTCACAGCCATATTCCATTAATCTCTGTAGGCTCTACAATGGGCATAGTAATTTCTCTCCTTCACAGGGCAATTTCTTAATTGTGATAGTGTTGGTTATTGCCTCCTTCATCTGCACTTATACTAACCCACTCTTTTTGTTAGATTTACCAATGATTTCACATTACTTTGTTAAATACAATAGCCCAGAGCCTGTTATCTTTTAAACTGATGTTCATCAGAAATCTCCTTAAGGTGATGACAACAAGTGTAACAGAATTAATAAACTATGAGAGACATATCCTGAACTCCCAGGTAAACGCAATTTGTCCCAAGTAGACCTATAGAAAAACAAAAGCAAAACTGTGAAACAGTATTTGGTCAAAACTGCGAACAACTACAATATCTTCCTTTGCAACTTGTATTTACTAGTGCAATGCATAGCTGATATCAAAGTAACCTAGCTGGAACTTAAATTCCTTCTATTTAACAAGAAAAAAATATTTATGTGTAGCTACAGTGATAACTGAAGATGTGTATTCATAGAAGTTGTTTATTAATTGTTCCAGTATACCTTCTCTGACAACAGAAATACTTCTTCTTTGTAGTATTTATCTAAAAGATTAAATACCCAAACCAAAGAAGCAACAGAATTCAAAGAACAGAGAGTTAGAGGCTTCTGGCAACAAGATGCGAGTTCTTAAAGATGCAAGGTGTGAGGTAGATCTGAATTGCAGCACTGAAGATTTTGATCCCCTACTCATCAACATTTCTCTTGTCAGAGCCTACTGATGCACAAAATGCTGATTTCCTCCTGCCCTCTTTGTTGCTCTGTTCCAAGGTGTGCAGTGTACTTCACTCAAAGACTGATCCTGAGAATCCAAGAGTAGTTTAAACACTCAATTTTCCTCCATGTTCTATTGGTCTTGTCTCTTTCTGTCTGTATACCTGGTGAAATAATGGGGTAGTGGCAAATAACCTTTTGCTCTATGTATGACTCGTCAACAATATTTCTAATATCTATATTAACTAGACTGTAAAGACCTTGCCATATAAACAACATCTTACACACTGGACCTTTTTCCCCCTGGTCACTGATTCCCAGTCTTCTCTGTAGGACAAGAGGCATGTTTAGACTTTCAGCTGCATTGGGCTTTGCAATATATTGCAGGCTTTATTCCCAGATAATCTTCATACACTATTTGAAAGACTTCATTATATAGAGTTTTAAGCCTATTAATCGTCATTATCTAAGTGTATGCTTATTATATAAAGCATATATACAGGCAGTAATAGAAGTTTAGCTACATATGATACTCCTGCGTGTATATAAGTGTTTACATTGCTTTCATTTCTCATTATGTTGACCTATGTTGTCATTATGTCATGTTTGTGCTCCATGTAGCCGTTGATACATAAATGTTACATCTGTTTTTTGTTCTTTTCACTGCCTGGATTTTTTTTTTTTTTTTTTTTTTCTGTAGTCCAATGATTCCTTGCACCCCAAAACGGATCATAATTTAAATATTATTAATTGTCCGTCTTTGTATTCTGTAATGGAGAAAACTTACCCTGATAACTGTTTTTTTTTTACTTTTATGCTCTTTTAATTAGGAGTAAGTTGCTTAATTTTAAAGAATGGTTGTTTACCCTCTTTGCACAGAGGAGAAGATGTGCCCTTGGAAAGCCATAACTTGAGAAAGAAAAAGCATAGGTAAGTGGAATTCAATGAATAATTGATTACTGAAGTAACTACATAATTATCAGGGAACGTGACGGATAATTTTGACAGCGCAGGAGAAGGGAAAAAAAAAAAAAAAAAGAAAGAAAGAAACAAGGCTGTAGACAAATAAAGCCCTGTTTTTAAAAATCAGACACATTTCTCATACCACACCGCACAATAGCCCTGCAAGAGCAGTTCGGGAAGGGGAGATGGCATGACATCCGTTTAGAATGCGCCTTTCTCCCGCCCGAACATCGCGACATGTATTACAATGGGCGAGGTAACGAATCAATTAAGCGGGACTCGCCCCCGCCGCCGTCCCCCAGCCCGTGCCCGCCCCGGAGCCGCCGCCGCCGCCGCTCGGCTTTGTCGCTGCCCGGCGCCGGGGCTGTAGGACCCGGGGGGCGCCGCCGCCGCCAATCGCGGCCGCTGCCGGGCTCTATTTGTATGCAATGCCTCCCGCTCCGCGCCCTAAGAGTAACACGGAGAACGGGGCCGAAAGAATCCCTTTCCGGAGAAGGATTTGATTTTCCAGGGTCCTGATACTGGGAAGAATCCTGTTTCATCCCCCTTTTATTCAAAAGTCTGCTGAACAGCTTGTCGACTTCAGCGCGCTTCCTCTCTCTCTCTCTCATCCTCGCTCTCCCTCTCCATATAAATACACGGAGCTCTGTCCTCGCCCTATGCAAGGAAAGTTGGGAAGGACTGCCTGGATGATGGAACCGCTAGTTTTCTGAGAGCCGCCTGATCCCGCAGGGTGAGTCCCCCAACTCCCGAAGTAGCGGCCAGTGCCGGGGTCTGGCCGGCAGCCGCAGGGACGGGATGGCCGCTCCCCGCTCCCGGGCGCGGGCACCGAGCGAGGGAGGCAACAGTTTCCCGGAGGCGCCGGGAGAGGTCACCGCGGGAGCGGGGATGCGAGAGTGGCGAGTGCGCAGGGTTAGCGGTCCAACAAGTTTCTGTGCGGGTACCGGCGGCGTGCGCGTTGTCGGGAAAAGTTGCCGGGGGCTCTGCGGGATGCATCCCGCGCTGTATCGCCGCCAGCGGGCTCGGGTGTGATTAACAAAGAAGTTTGACCGCTGCCCAGCCGGCATCCCTCGCCGCGCCCGCCGCCCCCGGGCGATCTCGGGGTGCCTCTCCGGCTGTCCCGCCGCCGCGGAGGGGGGCGGAGCGGGGCGGGGGACCCACACCGCAACTTCTGGCGGGTCGGTCCTCGCAGCCGGGGCGAGCAGTGCCGGCTTTGTTTTCGCCGCGCTTGCAGTAACCTTTTCCCTTCTGGTGGGGATGCCGCCGCTGAGGAGCAGCGCTGCGGGAGAAGCGCCCTCCTCTACCCCCGCCGATTCCCCGCGGGGCGGAGAGCGGAATCCAGCGGGAGGGGGAAATGTGTATCTATATTTGTTCATGGGTGTATATATATGTGTATGTAGGTGCATAAGTATCTTTGGGAATGGGAAGCGCAGCACGGGAGGGGAATGTGACAGCGTGCCCGCCAGCCGTGGGCGGGGGGAGCGCCTCTCTCTCTACGCAGGGGCGCTGCGGCGCTCGGAGGGGATGCGCATCCCGCGGGTGTGCGGCCGCCTCCCCGCACAATGGAGGGCCCCCGGCACGGCGGGGCGGGGGGAGGAGGAGAACGAGAAGGAGGAGGAGGAGAAGGAGGGAGGTCGTCTCCGGCTCCGCTGCAGCAGCTGCTCCTGCTGCTGCAGTGCCGCAGACCCGCGTCGCCCCCGCCCCGCGGGGCATCGCCCTCGCGGAGGATGCTCGGAGGGGTGCCCGGCCCGGCTGGCGGAGGGTACCGCGCCCTCGCCGCCGCTGAAGGGAACCGGACCCCGTCCCGATGCGGAGGGGAGGCTCCCGGCCGGCTCCCCTCGGTCCCTGCGCGGTTCTGCCACACGAGGGGGTGGACCAAGAACCGCTCCTTCGGTGCAGGGCTGGCAGCAGGAATGTTGCCGCACCTGAGTGTGAAGGTATTAAAAAAAAAAAAAAAAAAAAAAAAAAAAAAAAAAAAAAAAAAAAAAAAAAAAAAAAAAAA
>VZTI01010900.1:1108225-1172955 GCA_013397865.1 Struthidea cinerea | reverse complement strand
AAAAAAAAGACAAAAAAAGACATACGGAGAGAAAAGTGCAAAGCACACTTGCGAAATTCAGGATGCAATAATATAACTTTACCTGTAACAAGATCAGAATCCAATTTTTTTGTTTGTTTTTTTTTTTTTTTTCCTCGTGTTCGTTGGGATGTATTAGGGTTAAATAATGATCGATGACTCAAAAAAGGATTTAAATGGAGTTAAGATGTTTTTCATTTCTATTTCACATTTCGGTTATAAAAAGAATTGGGTCTTTTTTTTTTTTTTTTTTTAAGTTGTTGGTTGTGCTGAGCAAACTGAAGACCTTTAGAGGTTTGTTTTTTTGGGTTTTTTTTTAGGGAAAAACGTTTTTTTTCACACCCGTGTTTCACGGGTGCGTGGGTAGAAGGGACAGTTCTCTAATCCTAGACCATTGTGTGTATATACACATCGAGATTCAACTGATATGCAAGAACTGGCATTTGTGAAGGTTTCTTGTTAAGCTGAAGTTCACCCTCTTCACTTAAGGAAAATAAGCCTTTGTTGGATGCACTTTGTAGAAAAAACAGATTAGGAATGTCCTGTTGTATTATGGAGTAGTAAGACTAATCTTCAAACATCACATCTGAATTTTACTAGGTGCTGCTTTTCTTCACTCATTTTATATTTGCCTGTATGGGTGTCTTCTACTTACATCTTGTACTGCTGCACATTCCAGGGGCATTGCACTGGCATAAAGAGGCTATAGCAGTGTGGAAAGAGATACAGCTTTTGGTGATTAGGGACAAGGAAAGAAGGCAGAAAGCTAGTAAAATTATCCTAGTGCTTCTCAGAGTAATTTATTGCTTTTCAGTCTTCCAGCAAACACAGCCAAACTTCTGCAAATTGCATAGCCATTGTGTCCCAGCCCTCTATAGTAACAGATTTCTGCAAGCATTTTTGGTACCATGGCTGACACTTGCCTAGAAGCTGCACTGATTTCCATAAGAATCCCCATAAAAACAAAAGATGCCATTGTCAAAACGTGAAACAGCTTAGCTTGGTGATTGTTTATTGACTTTTTAGTCAGTGAAAGGAAATTTCAACCCTTCCCTCTTCTTTCCTTGGTAATATTGAATCCTCGATATTGAGTATTGACCAGTTGAATATTGGAGAAATGAGAAGGACTCAACCAGTTTTACAATGAGGCATCTGCAAGGCAGAAACAAAAGCTCTATTAGACAGCGTCTCCCAACAGGTTTTTAAAAAGAGGGAAGGTTATTTGAGTTCTGTTGCTTTTATTTCTTTTGTTTGGTTTTTTTTTTTTTTTCTCTTTTCCCACTCTGGGGACTTTTCATGTTGTCTCTGATGCAATTGGGTTTGGACCACAATAAGCAACATAATCCACATGTACCTTATACATACAAAACATTTCCTTCAAGGTATATGTGCACAACCAAACTTAAATCTAAGCAACAGAGGCAAATATGTTATTCCCAGGAGGCTCAGATTTTTATTGTTTTTTAGGAAACCACAAGAAATTTCAATGTATACAGATAAGCAGATGCAATATACTTTACTGATGTGTAAAGTATTAAGCAGAACTGAGGGTTGAGAAGTCTGTCTTCTCCTGTCTGGGATTCCCTGACTTGTTTGCTGTAGCATAATTTAGCAAACTTGTGTAGGTCAACCAGTAAGTGTGTAAAAAAGGAGAAAGAAAGAAAAAATGATGATGGGAGAAAGGAAGGGATTTATATTTTCTAGACCTTTTAAGTGAGAGGAATTCCATGGGCTGTGATGCTTCTGTGGTGGAATCAGCTGTCAAGCAAATGAGACTTTAGGTAAAAACATGAAAATTATTAGGAAACTGTGATTTTTGTTTGCCCAGATTTTGCACCTGCCCTTTTGAGTGTGTTCTGTGTCCTCAGAAACACTTAGCAACCTCATGTTTCTTTGCTTTAGACCCAGACCTGCACTCCCAGGTAGCAGGTGACAGAAGTTTTGTGTGTGATGTGTGACTCCATCAGAGGCTACAAACCTGTGCTCATGAAAGAAAGAGATGGAGATTCAGAGAGTGGTCTTAAACTTGACTTTTTCCACCTGGATGTCTTTTCCAGATGCCCTTTTCTGTGTCTTAAAATGTGAACTATTTTTTTTTTTTTTTAGCGTTATAGTGTGTGTTCTTGTACTTATATATTTCTGTATGGCCTTGTTACTTTCTTAACTACATCTTTGTTAACAGACAAGATCAGGAACTTTACATATTTTTATCTCTTTTGTTGAGGAAAATATTAGAGTAATTGCATATCAATACTAAGGTTTCTGGGTAACACTATTTGTCAACATTTTATTTTAAGTTGTATCCATCAAGCCCTGTGGAAATAGTTCATCCCTTTGTTCTAGGTTCAGGAGGAGTTTATGGTCTAATGTTTTTTCCACCTTTTTCCATGCTTCCTAGTATGATAACTCAAGCAAGTTGAGTGGATTTGTACATGTATTTGCCTGTATTGTAGGGAAAAGCGTCTCTTCAAAGAAAGTTTAGACAATTTCAAATTTCTACATTCATCAAAGTGATCCATCACACAACAGAAATACGAAGAGAATCATTGTGTGTCCTCCGCAGCAATTACATGATAGACTTAAAAAAAAAAAAAAAAAAAGCTGTAGAAAGGACAGGGAAAATTAATAACCTTAAAGCCCTTGAAAGAATTGTAGAGCAAGGATCTATACTTGAGCATGTAGGGTAAACAGCACCATTAGTTTTCACAAGACTCAAGTAATCCTCACCCAGCATGCTGGGAGATACAATGAAATGTTTCTTCCAATCTACAAGAGACTTAATAGACATCCTATGTTTCACCTGTAATACTCTATCTGTCTAAACTGCTCAGTCCATAAATCTTTCATTCCCTGTCCTTCTTCTAATCATCAGCCCCATCAGTTCTCTCGCACCATTGCCAATTTATATTCTGCCAAACACATCAACCTTTGCCCTCCAAATTTCTCCACTCATTAATCTGTCCTTGTCCATAGTGAGGTCCAAGTGTGGACCATCCTCCTGCCTCCCTTGGCCATCTCTCTGTGCCTTCCATAAGGGCATTTTTGTTTGTTTCCAATCCTGTATCATCCATCTTTTCTTAGCCATTTCCAAATCTGTTATCCAGGTCTGCCAAGTCATGTTCTCATACAATAAATTTGTTTCCCCAAGTGTCCTCTAGTTTTTTCCTTTGTCAGTAGTGAACACATTGAGTGTATTTGTCCTCTTTCCATACTCAACTCATCTCTTGCTCCTCAGAGTAAGTTAGTTGATCTTCTTACCAACAATATAAGTGTGGCAGGAGAAAATGAGTTGGCAGGCAGCAGCAGTGTGAATTGGTAACCTACTGGTTGTCCCCAGCTGAGGGGAAGTATTGCTAGTTTTGGTCTGACTTTAGAATACAACTGGCTTCAGACAAATACTGTGTGGTTATAATGTTAAAAATTGATCTAAGAAGAGTAGGAGCCAGAGCCCAGTAAGTCTTGTCTTCAGACAAGTGCTTGAGTTTCTGAGTCACAAACTTTTCTTACTTGGGGCTTGGGCCCCAAATGTCATCCTTTTCTCCTTGCAGCCTGGCACAATAGAGATGGAAGGTGTTCCTTGTCCATCTTCCTTTAACCTTCCTTGAACCATAACACTGAATAGTTTCTTAGGGATGAGGAGGAATCAGAGACCTAAAACAGAGTCACAAGACCTGGCAAGAACTGGATTTGAGGGCCCTTAATTCCACATGAAGCAATTCCTGCCCAGTATATCACTCCTTTTTCTCCTCAGTCTTTTGAAGTAAAGTAACTGTCATAGTTTATATTGTAGTTCATGCTGCCTGGATCTTCGCCTGGCTCAGAGCAAAGGGCTTCCTTCAACCAAGGCATGGCACTGAGCTCAAAAGTCCTTTCATCCTGATTCTGTATCACTGTGGGGTTGTTCCCTACCTGAGAAAGTTCTGCGTCATCCCCATCCCTCTGGAGAAATTTTCAGGCTGAAGAAAGAAACAGCTTAAGTAGCAATTAGAATGAGGCTTTTTCTTAAGCTCTTTCTTCAGTTTAGGGGCAATGATTCTGCATAAACTCCATTGCATGCTTTGGATTTCCTTCTCAGAGCCTATGAGAGAAGAAATGGGGAGGCACAAGAAATGAACTTAAGTGTGCATCTTTGTTATTCCCCCACAGCAATTAAGTCTGTTCTGCTCCTAAAAGTGTCATAAGACAGAATTTGACTTATCTGTTAAAATAGGATTCACTTGCCAACAATGGTGACTTTTCACACTAATAAGTTTGCTATAATGGTGACTATATATTCAGAACCAATCATATATGACTATATGATCTAATATATCACACTTTGATGCTTCTAGTATTTTATGTGCCTGCTTGACCTCAGAAACAATTGTTATTTAAACACTTGGTTTATTTTATTTATTTTTTTTTTAAGTTCTTCCAGCTCTTTTCTTTCTAAAAGCAATAGTGGAAAGATAATGGAAGAAATTTTGTCATTGCAAGGCACTTGCTGTGAGCATACGTGTGTTGTGTTGCTTAAATCCCACTTTTTAGTGTCCTGCAGTACATTCTAAAGAAACCCCAAGGCTTAAGTAACTTTTTTCAAGTCTTCATTAAGACTTTCACACTCAAAATAAATTAGTGATAGAAAGCTCCAAAAAACCCCCTAAACATGAAAGGTAAAGTGATCTTCCAAACCAATACAGATGTAAGAACAAATTACCTAACTATGGGAGGAGATTTACTTCATATGGTGCTGCCCTGGGCAAATATGGAAATCTGAGCAAATTGCAACAGTGTTTGTAACTTTTTCTTGTTCCAAGAATGCAAATACTTTAGGATTTTACTAAGAACAGCTGGACAAAAGAGCTGTAAACTCATTTTGATTCCTTATAAAACTTTCCAAATTCACTAAACTTCTTCTAAATACAATTCCTGCCACACCCAACTTAATATATGAAAGTCAAATGCTTTTCTTTCACTCTGCTTTATCACCAGTGGTAGTTGTGACTCAGATAAATTACACTGCAAGTTTATGTCTCAAATCCACCCTCGCTGTGTAAAGAATTTTATTAGTGATAAATGAATTTAAGGATATGGCTTGACTCTTTGAACCCATGCTTGAGTTTTAATAGCTGACAACTGAAACAAAAAATCCTTTCTGCGTAAAAAATCGAAGAGGAAAATTAAACAAATTGTCTGCAGGCAGGCAGGACTGCAGACAATTCTAATGGAAATATTTGAACATAATAAAGCCAACTTCGGTCCCTAGATACGCCCCTGATACAGCTAAGTATTTTTGGCTAGTAGCCCTTCTGACGGTTTTCCAAAAGAAGAAAAAAGCAGTTCTTGAGAACATTGCACCCATAAGGTCTAAGGCAATGCAAAAAGTGTCACTGTTTCCCATACCAAGGCATGGTTATCAAGTTTAACTGCCCATGGCATCAAAATGAAGCACTGAAGAAGCTATTTCAAGTAACTTTCAGATTGGGTGTGCTGTACATGGATGAAAGCAAGGCACTCTTTTGAACTCTCTCCATTCTGTTATGCGAAGATAGGAACACTTCCTCTGGGTGAAATATGAGAGGGATGAGAGAATGGAAAGTATGGCAGAAGGAATTACAGGGCCCAAATATTCTTCATCTTGCATGGAGATTTGACACTGCCAGTTAAATTTATCTCTGTTGGCTGAAGTGTATTTTGGAGTAACCCACAGCCTGTGTGTATTAGTGAACCTCATATCAGAAAACAACCATAGTAAGGAGAGGACCACCAAATAAATAATATATCTCTAAATAATGATAATGACTAGATGGCAAGCAAAACCAAGAAGTAGTTTTCTTCTCTTCTAAGGTGAAAATAGTACATTATCCATAATTTTACAGCCATGGTGGAATGAAGAGTATTGCATCTTTTGAGTTGTGTTCAACACATTACGCAAACCAGAATTTTAATTTTCTACTTCCTCAGCAATGTGTAGGATAAGTGGCATTTCTCTACCTTGAAGCATTATCTCAGTTGAAAAAGATCAAAACCATACTTTAATCAAATGAACAGAGCTCTGTCCATAACAGTTCAACTTGAGAAGTACAAAATTTTCAATCTTGAAACGTACGTGTAAAGTATAAGAGACAAAGTTTCGCTCTTGGGCATGTTCTCAGATAGTGAGGTTTTTAATCTTAAAAGTTCTGGTGACAAATAATAAGTAGTAAGCATAAATGGCTAAGAGAAAGGATTGACATTTTCATGCCTTGCCATACCTAAACTTGATTGCAGAGGGATGTTTCTATCAGTAGCTTGTGCAATTTAAGTGGTTTTGCCTGTGTTTGCATGTAGATTGCCAACATGTGATTTCTTTTTTTTTTTTCAATTTCTCATATTATATCCATAATATGAGCAGCCATCCTGGCTGTGACCTTTTTTTCAAATAAGAAATAAGTCTCTCAAAATCTCTGCTAGGAGAAATTTGAGGTAGGTGGTCTGAATGATTTCTTTATCCTCTCTCAATATCATTCCTTTAATATCATGTGTGACAGACCCAAAGCGCAACTATGCAATAGCCCATGCACACTGACAACGTAGTTCACAACTGTATTTCTGTAAAAACAAGCATTTTGAATATTGTTTATTTCAATATTGCAGCCTGTTTTTCAGGAAAGGTTATCCTAAATCTGCTAGAATAGATTTCTACCGTCATTAGGGTAAATTTCTTGTTTATTATCTGAGGTCACAGATATTTATATATAAGGAAAAAAAATGCCTGCAGGCTTGAAGTGGCTCCCTGAATTTTTTGCTGATGGTTACCCTCCTTGGTTATTTTAGGACAATTCATAATGGGTATGTATTTGCTTGACTTGATAAATAACTTTAAGTGCAGGTACAATAATCCTTTTGTACCTCTTCCCATTGATTCATGCCAATGAAACAATTTCAATTCATGCAACCCACAGCAATAAGCAGCACTTTGAAAGATGAAATCAGGTGACACTGATCTTGATCTATGCCAAGGCATGCAGAATACTGCAAAGCAAAATACATCCATTTTATGGTGATACTTTTTGTAAGGCTGCATGGTTCATAATCTGGTGTTGCTGAAGTGCCCTCAGTGCCCAGTATCACCCGACTCTGACTAATGAGACATAAGTTCTGTGATAATTAGCAGAGATCAAAAGAGGCAGTGCCCATAACCTTGCATTGATCCAGAGAGGCCCAGCCATAGGTGGAAGATATTATTCAGAATGTTTTTTTTCTGACAACAGGAACCAAGTGTGAATTCTACAGCTTCTCTGCTCATCTGCTTATCTTCAAAAAATCGAGACAGTCAGAAGGGAAATCTATATACTTTGGGAATAGAAAAATAATGCAAATTTCTTCTCACTGACCTCTGTATGACTCTGCAATGCACTTCTAATCTCAGACTACACACGTCTTCTTATCCTGATGTCAGGAATAACCTATAATAAGACAACGACTAGATATTTCTTGCAGTTTAGTACAAGACAGTTCTGCCCTTTTCTGCTGAGATGATCATGGGTGATTCCAAAGCTCTTTCTGGTTTTATTCTGACTATAATTTAACATGTTGCTTGGGAGAACGGTTCAAACCCTCACACATCTCTGGGAAGGCAGGAAAATTTCAGCCGACCTCAGTTACTCAGACTTTCATTGATTCTTGGCTGAGCTACAGTAATGAGAAACATAAGAGACTAAATATTTAGAAAACACTAGGCAATATAAAATCATGCAGCACATTTCCTGCTGGGGCTGCCAGAAGCATGTTGACCCTACTCTTTGCATCCCATCAAGTTCAAGGCTTCTGTCTTAATAACCAGGGAGTTTAACGTCTTTGGTCCAGGATAAACAGAATTTTTCAAGCTCTATAGATAATGTCTCTTTCTGGCCTCATGGAATGTGCTACAGTAAAACTTCTGCAAGGAACAAGATTTTCTAGGGGTGTGTGCTAAAACACTATGAAACCGATTCCCCGGGGACTTGAGAACCAACATTTAAGTGTACCTTCCTCTCTGAATACAGCACTCCTCTTTGCTGGAGTCTTGTCTAGATTGATTGCACAACACAGAGGGGTTGGTTTGTTTGTGTTAAGACTGTCTCTCGGTGAGAGAGTCAAACGTGGCAGCTGCTGGTCAAACCCAACCAGAAGACAGAAACATGCTTAGTACTGTGTGTAAGTCACCTCCATGGATGGCATCACAAAGTGCCCTAAAGGAGAAGTTGTACATCGGTCTGAGCAGTGTTTCAGAGTGCGAGGAGGCAGAGAGGATTGTGTGGCTGGTTCCAGCTCTTCCATGACTGTCCCCCTTTTCTGGTACAGTTATTCTCTGGCAGGTAAGATGGATAGGTTGGACTGAAGCCATGTCTCCTTGTAGCCTTGCTTGTCCACATAAGATACAGCTGTTCCTTTGTCTCCTTGTGCTGCACTAAATAGTCACGGGACTTGTCCCAACCAAAGTCACTAAAAATAGTTTCTGTAGTGAGTGACCTTAATCTTTTCATGACAATGATTTGCTGTATAGTTATATGGAGGTGAACAGATAGAAATTCTGACGTGGGGGCTTTGCACTTCTTGAGTTTTCTTTGGGAAAAAAAATGAAATTTTGAAATCTCTAAGTCTGTTCTATCTCAATTATATTTCAGGGAAAAAAACACTAGAATTAGAAGTATTAATATCTTCATACTTAAAAGGTATGAATAATCTATAAATTCTTATATATACCAGTTTTAAGATGAAGATACTGTCTTGTTACCAAATCTTAGCAACAAGAAGCAATAAGAAAGAATACATGAAAATAGACATCCACATGAAGCCCTTTACAAGAAAGGAGATAGGCTAAAAATTGCTGCTCTGCTCCAGGTGGCTTTATCTCTATGTCAAAGAAAAGCATGGTCTAGAAACCTAAATATATGATGAAAGAAATTATTTATAACTAAATCCACATCCCCTTTTCAGGATAAACAGGGACAAAGTAAGAAATCCCAATTACCTCAAGGGAGATTCTTCCTTTTTATCTTTTCTTTTTTTTGTGTTTTTACAAAACTATTCCAGTTTTGCCGTTTCAACACTTTCTGACAACAGACCATCCTTCATGAAGCAATAAGTCTGTTGTAGGTGGCACTGGAACATTAGTTGGAAATTCAGTTCCTAAGCCTGCTCCTCCCTCTAGTGGAACAGCTACTCTTCTCATCAGTAGTTCTGGTGAAAAGTAATGGAAATACATAACCTTGACAATGTATTTTTCTTCTTTATGGCATCTTAAAATGGCTCAGAAAACTGAATGGATAAGAACTGCTTGCATAGGCATCTAAGACGGCTTAAATGCTGCTCCGCCTGGACCTGGACCACATGCTGGTTAGTGCCATTGCTGGAGTACAGGAATGAGGGGCCTGTTTTGCTCAGCTTTGTTGTTTTTCCTTGGTGCTAGGGAATATTCTGTGGATGTGACAGCTAATTATGTGTCTGTCACAGAGATGTGACACCCCTCTCCAAGTCTCTGCTTCTACTGCAGTAGTTTTTTTAATTGGTTGGTACTAATCATCTAAAGTAGAATGACTGTATTTCAGAAGTAAAATGCCAGAGAAATCCTTTTCAGTGTGCTTCCAAATTAAAAAAAAGATAAACCAAAAAACAGTGAAACAAACAAAACAAAGAAAAACAAACAAAACTCCAAACCAAAACTACAAGCTGTGTAATTACTTATATAATGCTATGTGATAAAAAAAAAATAGGGCACTAAATGCATTATCAAATATTACACAACCCATCTTTCTATTAATGTTATTTTTGCTCAATCATAGTATTTCTACTTCTTTAACAATAAGCTATTGGTGAAGAATAGAGGAAATTCGCCATGAAAATGAAGATTACACACCTGATTCGGGTTCATGGAAGGAATGTAACTTGGATTTAAAGAAACAATACAAAACTGGGTGTTCAGTTGCATTATTACCTACCAGCAATTTTCAATGGTTTCCATGAAAAGTGTTTGAATAACAGAGAAACCATTTGAAGAGGTAGATCTGAGGACCTATTGCTTGCCTAGCTCAGCAGTGGCTGGCAAACACTTGTTTGTGACACTGAAGCCTCTTCCCACCACCTTCATGACTTTCCTTAGACATTTAGGAGACTAAAGGTGATAACAGCATTAAAGGCTTGAAAATGTCTGTGTATGTTAATTATACAATGATACGCTGTATTTAATTAATACAACATGGTTTTGAAATGTCTTAGTGGCTTTTTCGGCTGATTATATTTCCAGTTACAATTTTTTATTACCTTACATGCTAGCAACACAGTAAATACGAGCATCATGGTTTCCACCTGTAACTAAAGCACCTAATTTTGTTTCCCTGGTTCAATAGGAATATATTCACTAAAATAGGTCATTTTAGAAACACCAAGGCTCTAGATTCTCTAGATCAGAAAAAAATAGTACAAATGGGAACAAAATGTTTGAATTTTACTGAAATTTCTCCATGTCTTTAAAGTCTGTTGAGAGCTTTTGAAATACAAAATGTTAACGCATGAATGCCCTAAGAATATAAGCATAATAAATAGGAAAAATACTTCACATTACTTTGTGTACGTTTCCTTAAGTATATTTTTCTTAAAGTGGTATATGATTTATGGAGGCTGCCTGTGTGAATTGTACCTCCCACCAGTAGCTTCTCCACACAGAGAAAGGACAGCTTATTGCAGCTGTCAGCTAATGAAATGACTCCTGCAGTTCAAGTAGTTGCAGCTTTGGGCTGAAAACTGTGGTTCTGACATTTTTGGCAATGCATACTGATGTCCTGTGGCAGAGGGCTTTTATTTTGCCATGATGTACAACCACTGCAGTGAGCAAACACCATGAAGACTGGAGTATCAGAAACCATTTCATCATTAATCTGCTGTTATATTTTTTTGCTGAGCAGCAGAAAGTCTGCCAAATTTTGTGCAGAACTTATCTTTGAGGTCAATGTTGTCTCAGTGTGTACGATTACTTACTTAAGATGTAAAGCTTGAAAAAAGAATAAAAATAGTAGAGATTTATAATAAAATAAAAAGGCAGAGATTGACTTTATGGAGGGTAATAGCATATCTATGTTGGAGCTTTGGCTGTCTGGGCACAGGAGGAAATATCTTCCGTGTGATATTGGCACTTTGTTTGTAAGGCCTTTAGGTCAAGAGATGTATCATCTTGAAGGCATGCTGCACCTAGATTTCTTCTTTTTTTTTGAATTAGCAAGTCCAAATATCATGCAAATGAATGGATAAAGTAGCTGGAAATAGTCTGATTCATTACTGTGCAGTTTATGGCTGTGCATGTAACTCAAAAGATGTGACGGCAATTCCAGCATTTATACCTTATTTCTCTGAGTGTAAATGCACCCACAGACCTCTTATTACAGTCTAACTGGAGGGCTGGTGAATAATCTCAGCATGGTTGAGCAGCAAATGTTGGAGGATAATTGGATCTGCAGGCTAAGATAGTATGAGAGTGGAAGGTCTGGTAGGGAAGATTGATAGGCAGTTATTTTATATTGTGTTTGAAAACCACTTTTTGTTTGTAATTTTATGTGGAAGATAAGTTGCCTTTAAAAGTTTAAAATTATAAGTTTTGATTCAAATGAAAGATTGAGGTTAATGTTCCCTAAATAATATCTCTGTAGTCATAAGCTGGTGAGCAGAGCATGCTGAAGAGTTCATTCAATAAAGCTTATAAGCCTTTAATTAAATTGTGAAGCCATTTATACAATGCTTTAAAAATGGATCTTTGAACATAAACTTGAGACGCTGGGTTGAGGATACTCAAGCATTATATGTCCTACAGAAACAGTGCACTTGCACTTTCCCTCTCAAGTGAGACTTCAGTGAATTATTGTATATTAAAAGACAAAAAAAAAAGTACAGCTGAAGCACACTGGATAAATTCCAGCCTTTGCCATCTCTTTACAAAGCTGCTAGTGGTTTGTTGGGGCTTTTTAGCAAGCCTAACTTGCACAAGTGTTGCTGCAGTAAGCCTTTAATAATATTGTTACAATCCCTTTGTTCCCTGTCTGTCCATTTTGTCTCCTTTTGATAAGAAATCTGTTCTTTCACTGTTTGTCTTAGGACACTTAAGAGCTCAGGGTAGGACACATTTTGCTAGCTTCTTTGCAAAGTTATTCTATTTAATACATGCTTGATAAAGCCGTAGTCTTTAAGATACAACTTGTCTGAAAGGAGGGGACTCTGTCACACTGGTTCTCAAGCTGGTTTTCACAGTGGTGCTGGCCAACAGAGGTGGGGTCTTGAGCCTGAAATTGGGATGATTTTATATTGTCCTCTTCTCACATGCTTCAAGCAGGTAAAGACAAAACATTTGAGCAATTACAATGACAGCCAGTCTCTGTTCATAACTAATCTTGGAATCCGCTATCTGACTTTGCAGTTCAATTTGCTTGAGAGGCTGAGGTCTCAAAGATATCTAAGTTCCTACAAGTAGCAGAGGAGAAGAGAGAGACCCAAATTAAGGTCCACATGACCACAGTACTTATCTATTCTGTGAGTCTCACCAAGTGATTGAGCAGTGTGTACTTCTTGGCTGGCTAAAGAAGTTGTCATCAGCCATCTGATGACATTACAAACATCAGCCATCTTGGCTGGCTAATGAGAAACAAGCTGCTCCAGACCAGTCCCAGATCCTTTCCTGTTTTGTCCATCTGCACAACTTAGGCGTGTGCTGGTGGGAAATTGGGAAATGTGGAGCTGACCTGATGGTGTGCACCATTTTCCGCTGTAGCTGGAAGGAAGGGGATTGAATTTTAACTGGCATTGTAATAGAGCCAGAGAAGGGATTTAGGACCTGAACCTTTAGGAAGGGAACCTTCACAACACATGCTGTTCATTTCAGGCATCCACAGGGACAACTTATGGCATTTTTCCAGAAGAAGTTGAATGGCACAACTTTCAAAAGAGAAGGAAGCGGGGTCGGGGTGTAAAACAGAGAGAAAATCGGGTGTAGTTGCTATCAGTAGTAGTTCCTGAAAATGAGAGAACAGCCCCTAGATTTACTGGCAGGAAACAAATCTATAAATTGGCTGTTGCTCTGTTCCTCACAAATGCAGCTACTAAATCTCTCCATTCAAATAGAAGTTATGTGAGATAATTTTAGTTCTGGATTTGAGCAGGTACATGTGACTGTATCAAATGCAAAGTATTTAGCCTTTATGACTGCAAGAAAGGAGAATTAGTATATCTTTACCTGTTATTGTATGTGGTTAGTGTCTTAAATGAGTAGTCTAAATTACATAAAGGTGATTTTTTTACTTTAATAGACCTATTCAATAGCTGTCTCTGAATCCTACACTGTAGCTGCAAGTAAACAGCAAAAACTTTAAGCAGTCTAATGTAGAATACTCTATTTCTTTCGTCTGCTCTAAAACTTTTTATTTTACCAATGTTTAAAAAAATTGATAAAGTTTGAGATGGAAGTATCTACTTCCACTTTTATAATTATGGTCTGTATATTTAAATTCTGACTTCTTATGACAGGAGATTTCAGTATACTTACTTTCAAGCTTCAAAATGAAAAGCTCAAACTACTTCAAGCTATAGAAATTCTTAATCATGAATAGGATTTAGAGAATGTGAGAGGGAAAATGAGCTTCAGCCTAACTTTGAATTCCTGAAGCAGCAACCTGGGATTCAGTGCTCGGTTTCAGTCTCACACATTACACACTAATTGGCAGACAGGACTTTGTCCTTTCTGGGAATTGAATTAACCTTTGGCCGGAGAACTGTTGAAAAATGTATAATCCATAACTCCACACTGTTGAACAGCATTGTCCTGGAAAAGGGCCTGAGTGAGTTTGATACTGTTGCTCTGTGTTTCACACATCTCTGCCACATTAGTAGTCGAGAGGTAATTTTAAAGGCCTGCAGTAAACTTACTTGAGTTCACAGAAAATTGGTTTTCCAGTTGGGTGTTAATTACTATTTTGCTTTCAGGATTATTTAGCAGGAACACCACCCTCACTGTCTACATTTCTAGTACTCAGCAGTATTCCCAGTCTCTGGCAAAAGCAACACCTGCAGGCTTACGGTATCTTCAGTCTAACAAAAAGGTAATAGTTGCGGGTGTTTTTTTCCCTATTATTTTGTTTTGTTGTGTTGTTTGGGGCTTTGTCCTCCAAGAATAAGGAGTTATTATACTGCACTAGAAAACAATCCTGTAGAACTGATGTTTAAGAACCAAATTAAGCAAGAGTTTGGAGACAAGTACATGTACATAGAACTTGCAGCTGGATGGTTCGGTTCAGTTACAAGCAAAACACATCAGTGTGGGAAAAACCTGCCAGGTGTGGGCAACCCCCTAATAAGCATCCTGCCCACCAACCAGTATGGGTTAATTTGTCTTTTTTTTTTCTTCTGTACGACACCTTTCATGTCTTGCCTGCACCCCTCCAAAACCATGGCAATGTTTACTGACTCAGCCTGTTCCGATTCTGTACATCCACGGCTTCAGTGAACACGAGGACAACAGTTGCAGATCCATTCTTTGTCTGGAGGTTGCACTGAGCACTATTATGCAGAGTTTACGCCTTTGAGCACGATCAGAAGGAAAGTAACACTGTTACAGATTTGGAAGAGGCTGAAGTTTTAGCTTTTGTTCATTTACGGACAAATTCTGAGAAAACTCAGTGCCACCAAAGCCATAATGGCAGTGTCTGGCACCACGTTTACCACAGAATAAATTCCCATTCCTAGTGCAAAACAGTTGTGAATAACAGTGTGCTGATATCCACTGATCTCTCTGGGAGCAGAAGATCAGTAAGGATGAGCAGTTTTTGTGAAAAGAGGGTGATAAATGCTACATAGGAAACAATGGTCCTATTTATTTATTTTTTTAGGCAGTGTGGTCTTGAGAACTGACTGCTGGAGCTCGCAGAAATAATTATAGAAAATAAGACAACAGAAAAAAAAAAGAAGAAAAAAAAAGAAGGAAAAAAAAAAGCTCTGGCAACCTACCTTAAAAATAACCTACATTAAAAATTAAATTTTATGGTATACCAGTCAACACTGGACATATAGAATGAATACATTAGAGCAAATTGAATAAAAAAAAAAATCAGAAGCATGGCTCTTTCTGTTCTTCTTATACAATTACTTTGAACATATTTATCTTTGGGAATGAAAAATTTTAAAAGCTAGTATGCAATAAATGGAAAAATCAAATTGAATTCAAGTTTATAACTATTAAATATATAATTGCTTTCACTGTGACAAAATGATTAGCATTATTTGCAATAGCAAAAACATATAATTTCTAATTTCTCAGTTGGAAGAAGTCACTCCCATTATATGCAAGTTAACAGCTGCTAATCAGAGTACTGGGGTTTACACAAGGATTGTTGAAAGGCATCATAGTTATTATAATTAGTGTTGAAAGAATAGAAAATAAATAAGTAATCCCATTATCTGTATTGGCAGAAATGAAAAATCTTAGACTAAATTATTCCTGTTTTCCAAGTTTAAAATTAATAAGTGTGACAATCGATTACTTCTTTTGCATTCCTTCTGTTGTACCACCAGCCTTATTGATTGGTTTCAATTAATGTATGCCAACAAGAAAATTAACGTAGCACCTGAGGCATAATTCTCTGGTGGTTCGTGTACACTGACTTCTTAGCATTCTTGTTGTTTTAATTCCTACTGAGCATATTGCTGGGAGCTACAATATTTTTCAGTCTGGACACGGACATTACCCATGGCTCTAATGACAGGTCATTTACAGCAAGCCCATGTTTCACTGCAGAGATGTCTCTTTAAGTGACATCTTATCAATGGCAATTCAATTAGTCAACCTTAAGACTTTGAGATACATCTCACACTGTGTCACACAGCACTGGCTGTTTTGCATTTTAAATGTTAGCTTTTGTCATTGCTCTGCTTCTTTGGTATACACAAAAAATGCATTTTCAGGACAATTCTTCATTCAGAACTTCATGGAAAACATTTTCCTTGTTAAATGCAACTGCCTTCATTCCCAACAATGCTGTCAGCTGAAGACACTTGTGGACTTGTACTGTGGGCAGGAACTTTTCAAAGTTGCTGCTCACCCTATCACCGTATCCCACATGTCATGGACTGCTGTAAACATCAAATGATTCCAAGCATCTGAAATATCAGAGCATCCAGGTGTCTAAAATATTCAGCTACTGCAATATAAATGGTATGAATACATAAATATTATTGTGGAGAACACAGCCTGTACATACAGGTAGAAACACAAACTATTTTAAAGTAACAGAGTAGCAGAGAATTTAAGGCCAGGTCCTGATTTTTCTGGGATACTTACTTGATGAAGACATCCTAATAAGATGTGGTCCTACTCTGCATCAGCCAGCTGAAGTCCTTAGGGATAAACAGAGTTGCTTTCCATAAGAAGTGGTGATGTGATGAAGAAGGTGCCTTCTGGAGTGCCTACTGCAGCACAGTGCAATTACATTGTTCTTTTTCAGTGTACAGTCCTGTATCCACTGGGCATACGCTCTTCAGGATGCACAAATGTAAAGCAAAGGAGATGTGCTCCCAACCTGTGCAATGTAAAACTCTGAGCAACACAGCACACCTAAAAATAGAACATTTTTCAGTTAGTAAGTGCTCTAGATGCTCATTGGAAACTATCTGTTGGGAAATGATCAATACACTGAAGTTTAAAATAAAAAATCCAAATATTTGCTGGTTGTAACTGAGCAAAGGGTCTTCTAAGCCAACACAGAAATCTTGAATACCAGAAAAAAAATCTTGAATTTTATATTCCTAAATTCTGTCTTCTAACTGCTGTGAATGACTAAATACACAAACCCTTCTTCCCCTATCCCTATAAATGAGAATTTGTTTGTTAGTCTTTTCAGTAGTACTTGAATGTTCTGTGGGTCTGTACCTTCTTATTTCTAAATGAGTATTTTCACATGTGCATCTTCGAGATTATTGTTGTAGAATCAGACTCAAAGCTATTTTTTCCATTGTTGCTTAGAAATAAAAGCCTTGTTATTTACAAAGAGAAAGTTATTGCCAAGGCAATCAGCTGGTGTACTTGGCAAGACTGTAAGCTAAATGTACACAGATAGCTTCCCTGATAAGCTGTGTGCTACTACAGAGCACCAACTTGTTTAACATGCAACATTTGTTTTACAAGTACGTGCAACATCTAATTCAGTATTCAAAATTCCATGCTAATGAACAATTTTAACTAGTTTCAAATTACTGGATCGCTATTCTGAGATCAAATTTTAATGGAGGAAAAAATTGTATGATGAGGCTCATTAAAAGATTTAAAATTTAATTAGACCGAAGTTTTAAAAAAAGTACTGGGCAAATCAATCCTGATAGAGCTATGCTGTTTTGTAGTAAACAAAGAAAATTAACTCATAAGGAAAACAGAGAAATGATATCCACTAATTTATGCTAGAAATATTTTGGTGTTTTGTTTTTTTTTTAAGCTAGTAATACATATATATTTCTATGCATATGTGTGTGGGCTGAGATATGCATATGTATTTTCAGGGCACATCTTTGTTAGTGTGTTAGTTTGAATCAAGAGCGTGCTTTTGAAGTGCATATTTTTCTTTCTTTCTTATTGAGCTTTGGTTCATGTCATGTGGAGCTTTTGCAGTGCCTCAACTTGATTCCTTTCAGATGAAACTAGGATTCAGATTTGGAAGATTTAGCACACTCCAGGAGTGTAACTAATGCACTCCAGCTGCAAATAGGCATTCAGTCCAGAGAGCCAGACTAGAGTTAATCTGAAATAAAAAGCCTTGAAAGGTGTACATTATGGACACGTGTTGTCAGCATCAACTGTTTCTCTCTACAGGGTTGCCACTATCCATCTATAAACCATCTGCTAACCTAGAAATGGCCTTTGAATTTTTGTAATTTATTTTATTTTATTTCATTTCAGTTTTTGTTTTATTTATAATTCTCTGTGAAGGATTAGACATCTTTCCTACACAACCACAACAGGCACTGTGCAACACAAAACAAGTATTTACATGTATTCAGTGAGATAGCCAATTATAACAGCTTCATTACTGTATAATATTAGATTGTTGCAAAACCTGCATGATCTGTATCCCTCAGCAGAAGCTCACTTCTGCGGTCATCTTGGCTCACTTCTGAGCCATCTCTTGCTGCTGCCATTGTCTTTTAAAACCTTATCCCAGCACTTGAATAGATTATTATTCAAGCTGCTGTACAATTCCACTAAGCTGGTGGATGTAGTTGGAGCATGTATGATGCAGCAGCCCTAAAATTCACCCGTATGGAACTCAATCCCTTGCTCCACAGATTAAATTCCAACATGAATTATATTTTTTAAATTTATAAATTTATAGATTTATAAAATTAGTTATAAATGTGAGTTGCTGTCTGTAGTAACTGCTTTGCAGAGCCTTTCTGAGGTGGGGAAGGGTTTTTACACTCGCACAAGTTTTAAAACCCAGCTGTACTTCCATATCTTGCTGAAGCACTTGGTTTTGTTACCGCGCTGTTCAGCAATGCTTCACTTTTATGCATTTGATTAAAACTGAATCACTGGTGAATATCAGCCCGCATGACAAAATCATCACGTAATTTGGCAGAAGCATGGAACAGTTGACAGACCTTGCCTAGGGAGAGCCCCGGGACAGAGCTAGCAGAGGGAATAAATTCACCTTTGACCAGAAGTAAAAGCAATGCCTTTTGGATTGAGAATTAAAGTCTTGCTGTAAAACATTCCATCTGCTCCAACACCCAACCTTCAAATGCCTGCCACAGGAGCATTGAAATTTTAGCTTTTAAGAAATGTATAATAAATTATACTGTTGCTTATATCCTTAAAATGAAATTATTCAGCCTCTCTCGTATTCTGAAAAAACCTGATTGCATGCTTAACTTGATCTGTGTAAAGGGTAACTCAGTGGGCCCCTGCAGTAGGACAAATTATTTCTCATTACTTTGTCTGATTCTCTAATTAAAGTTGTAGGAGTACATATTCCTCCAGTCTTAGATGTCCAGCTCAGGATAAGGTAACCATTTAAAATGGAAATTACACTATATTAAAAAAAAAAAAAAAGATTTTCTAAAAGACTCTACTATTACCCAACTTTACTTGCTCAAGGTTCATAAATATATTTAACTTTAGTAACTTATATTTGCCATTCTGCCTCATTTTGTAATTGGTATTTTTGGGATAATAGAATAGTTAAATGTTATTACTCTCTATGTGGACTTTGTTATGGTTTATTTTCTGAGCCACTGTATAGATATATTTTTTTAGGGTTTCGTTCTTCCTTGGTTTTCTTTTCCTGTTCCTGCTAGTAGGGTAAATGAAAACCAGACCAGAAGGATGAAACATTGTTAAAACGGAATATGGGGTAGACCAGCAATGTATTGGCAGGCAGAATCAGCAGCCAGAGCCAGCCTAATGAGAATAAACTGCTCTGATACAATAGGAGGAAAGAAACTTTTCCTGCTGTATTTTTTTAAAATCTCCCTCTCTCTTGTCCAAATCATAGATCTTAGGATGTCATGAAACCAGTTTCCTTCACTACAGCTTTCTAGGATGTATTCTGCTTGCAAACTTCAGTTTGTGACTTTGAATGGTTTAAATGGAGCCATGAAAACTTCTGGTTCTGTCTTCTATTAAGGCCACTTAGAAAAGAAAACTTTGGCATGCCTGAATCATAAAGCTGAATATCTGGAGGTTTCTACTGAATGAATTAACCTCAGAATAATCCCCACTTAATCTCTATCTAGTCATGACCTAAGTGGATACATCTCAGGAGAAAGGTGGTTTATGAAACCAAGACTCAGAACTAGAGTATGTAGATTAAGGACACGTGTGCTGTATTTCATGTATAATTTAATCAAGATGTTCACTGGTGGTAACACGAGATAAAAATACACTAGGTTTTGTCAGAGAAGTTTCTGGAAGTGGAAGTGCATATGTCATTGTGTCTCCCAGTTATGTATCACCAAGTTGTTTGTTCAGTGCTTATTAAGTTTTCCTAAAAAAAATTGTACATGAAACCTGATCATGATTTGTGAAAATCTTTTATTTCAGTCCATCCATCCATCCATCCATCCATCCATTCATCCATCCATCCACCAACCTCAGAAGCTTAATTTGCTAGAACTACAGAGTCACTACAAGATTAAGAAAACCCAACCACATAAAAACCAACCAACCCAATCCAGTTAAGGTAGAAAAGTTAATTTGGCTAAACACTTTTTTTAAGTACACTTGTGGCCACATATATTACAGGAACGTTTCCACAGAGTGTCTTGTTTTCTAAATGTTCAGCATTCCTGTCTTGCATCAGAAACTTAAGTATGCTTGTTTCTCTTGGTGATGTTCACAAAGATTACCAAATTGTTCTTCTATGAAAGTAGTCTAAACAAATAAGTTGCTGAGTAGAGGTAATAAACATTCACTGCAGTTAACCCAATACATATTCTCACTGAATTTTTGAAACAAACCAGAAAATATTTTCATTTTAGACAGTAACTTCTATCAGAAAAGCAATTAAATGTTGGATAATACTCACTTTGGAAAAGAAAAAAGAAAATCACAAACTACATCAGAAAGTATTTAGAAATGGCTTATTTATACTAGAACATGAAGACCTCTGTTTGTATTCCTGAAAAAGAGAATTTTCATCTTAATAGGAAAACTTCCTAGTAAGTATGCAACTAAGATGAAGTTGGGGAAAAAATCCTTAAAAAGTTCCTTCAATTTTGACTTTGCAGGTTTTTAACTCAATAGAAACTTTTTACCTTACCTCTAGCATCTAGCCATCATTTTGTTTTGAAAAATGAAAATATTTTTCTTTTTTTCTTCCTTTTTTTCCTTATTTTTCATATTCAGCTAACTTGATAATTTGCTTAACAGAAGACATCATTTGGGACCATGCAGTATTCAGATTCTTCTGCTAACTTAGACATTTCATACAGCATTCTTTCTTTCTAGGATGTTGTTCTCTGAACCACAGTGTCTAGACAAAAAGTAAAACTTACTTAATGGAACAAATATTCCCTAGATAGGGACTTTAATATATTGAAGACAGAAGAGACTAAATAATTATTGTTTTAAAATGAATTCTGGTTAAGATTTTAAAAATAATGATTAAAAAAGTATCAACAGGACCTGCATTTCGTGCAATTTCAGTCTTGGGGGAGGAGGATGAATCACAGTCTTGTCCTAGAGGGCCATGTTGTGGGCTGGATAACCCACACCTCTATGACATCACACAGTGCAGGTCCTGTTTGTGGCTGGCATAAACCAGAAGCAATTCAAGAGTGAATCAGTTCTCTCTTAATTTGGGCTCCAAGTGACTGCAAGAATATAAACATTGTCAAAGACAATTTGGTAGAAACACATTGTCAGTTTCACACATGTCTTAAAGAGGGAAGCAGGGGGAGAGAGGTGGCAATAAGGGAATAAAAAATAAATTTTTTGATTAACATCCTTTTATATGTAGAACTTGTTTATCTGTATAACAGTTATGCAAAATAATGTTGTTTCTCCAGAAGAATGACTTGGACCTGTAGTGGCTATAATACATAGAAAAATAAAGAAACATTGGTTTTGTCATTTTAAAACTTTTTTAAGATGATCTAAGTGCCTGTAGAGGAGTCTTCCAATGTAAGAAGAAAAAGAAGCCTTAATTTTGAGTCTAGACAAATATCAATTAGTGTCGACTGAGACAACAAATGTTAGGAAATTTTCAAAGTAGATACAAAATTTGTCTATGAAATTAACCATCCATCCATTATCTGGACAATAAGTAGCAAGACTGTGATACTGCTTTTTAAGATCATGAATGAACTATGAATGAAGTAAAAGACATAATTTTATAGCAAATCAGATGTTCTATACATTTGAAAACACAAGATAGCGTCTGATAATGGCCTCTGATCCTGATCTACATGTTTGGTAGATAAAACTTATTTTTCTTTACCGTGCTCGTGTAACTGAAAACTGTTGCTGCTTAAATGAGGACAAAAGAGGCTCCTACAACCATAGATTTTTACTCTTTTTCATCATGAATCTATACAATCAGTGTCCAGTTCTTTTCAGGGAAAAGCTCAGTAAAAAAACCTTTCAAGATTAAAAAAAAGATTTTAATATTCAGAAATCGAAGCTATTTTGCATTAGCAACATGAAGTTTCATCCACCTTGTACAATGGAGGTTACAAGTCCTCAGGGGGTTTATAAGCAATGTGTTTGTTGATGTCATATTTTGCTGTTCGTATGAGATCATATTTCCTATCCAAGATGTAAAATCACATGATTCCTGTGACAGAGTATAAGTTGTACATGTATCATGGGAATCATCCTCTCCATATAACCTCAGAACTATATGACAAAGAATTCAAAATTGGGCCCCATCCTGTGTCCCATGGACCTTTCAGGGTTTTGCTAAATATAGGGGAAAGCTTTGTTTTCTACATGCGAAATATTGTTAGAGCCTATGGTCAGAAAATACACATGAAATATACTGGATTTCAACTTCTGTGTACAGATTGGATTGGTCTGACTTTAGTCAGGTGCTGTCATGTCAGATTCTTTTTTTAAAGAAAACTTAGAGAGTTTTAAACTTGAAAGGTTTTGCAGAAAGCTTCAGTGTGATATTTCATTTATCTTTCTCAATACCAAGAAACAAAAAGCCCATACAACCTCCCTACCCCCCATCAAAATCTGATACTTGTATGGATAATAGTATCCCTTAAATCAGTTGTCCCCAACTCTAAATCCTTATTGAAGTCAGTTGAAAGGCTTTGTTGTCTTAGAGCAGCATTTGTGTTTTAGTGACCCCTCTCCCAAGTTTAAAGGTTGCCATCATCACAGGGCTCTGATTAAGGAATAAACCTGCTGTGTCTTAGTTCAGCTGGTCAAAAATCCATTGCTGAAGATTTATGTGGAGACATTATTTTACATCCTTAGTGTCATTCATAAAAAATTAAGTAACATGGAAAACAGAGCAGCAGAGATGTCCTTTTTGGCTATGAAACTCTGGAATACTTTTCTGTGAAATGCCCTGACATTTTCTCTCCATTACAGAATATTTACAGTGCTAATATAAATGTCTGAAGTGCGAACAGATCCTCCTGGGTGTGTAGAATCTAAACCAGCAGAACTCTTGGAGACAAGCCAGAGATTTCAACAGCCTATAGAAGTCGTTTTTTGTGAGCCATATAGCATTTGGATCTGGAGAGCATAAATAAAGATACAGGGAAACCAGTTTGAATGGCAGTTTACCACATATTCAACTATAGTCATTGGAGCCAGCTAGTGCTGAAATTTATTTCCCTAAGAGTTGACTTATGTTAAGTATAGACTGTTACTGTAATTTTGGAGCAGGCTCTCCCAAATGCATGCAGCTCATGTGTGCTTCTCAGATGTTGCCAGCAGGTTGGACTCTTGGTTTCCCATTCTGATGGGATGGCCCCGCCTTCAGACGTTGCTTGATTAGCAGTTGAATGATGAAGGTAAAAAATGAAGGTCTGTTTATATTTCTAATTAAGCCTTGCTGCTGGAAGTTTTCAACATATATATTCAAAGTTAATGTATTGACCGAATTCCGGACTGAGGGAATGGTGGTTGTTCACAGTAGGAACAAACATCTCAAATTTCTTATTTTACTGTGGCCGCATTGGATAACAAGGGAACAGGCATAACTGCTCTCAAAAGTTTGTGAATCAGTCTCTCTCCTGATAATACTAATGAAACATTTCTACTGTAAGGCTGATGTGGACTTTATTTTTGTTCTATCGCTTATTTTAGGATGGAGTACTCAAAGATTGTAGTGTATCAAATTCTGCATGTTTGACATACTGTATATTTCATAGCTTCCTAGAGGTCTGCTGCTCTTTTAAACAAGTTAAGTTAAATATTTTGCTTTTCTTTCCATCAAAACATCTGAATTGTGGAATGCAGTAAACTCCTACATTTGCACAGCCACAAATTTCAGTGAAGCATGAGTGTCAGGCTTGGAGAGAAAATGAGGAAGGCATGTTTTTCTATCTGCAAAGTCACTGTCCATAATTTTGGTTCTCTTAATTTTATCTGGCACTGCCTATGACAAAAGGGCCATCTCCAAGTTGCTTTGAGACACTTCATAAAATCCACTGCAGCAACAGATGCAGTGTCAATACAAGATGTATGAATTTGTGGATTAAATGATATTTCATTTCTTTCTGCTTTGTTCTTAAATTTCCTTTATCCCTTACTGCAAGTGATCTGAATGTTGAAGAGTTGCCATTATGACTATTCCACTTGTCCCCAAGGTTTCTGGCTCATGTTAGCTGAAAAAAAAATCACTTTGAATTTAAAATAAATCCCTGACTTTGTTAGGCTCATTGCATTTGTGGATTTAGGCTTTGACTCAGAAGCAGTTAACAAGTGAAAAATCTAAAGCGTGTACTGTGTCCATGAGGTCATCAGGGCTACAGGTAGATTGACTCTTGGCCTTAACATGAAAATGGGGAGTTTAATCAACATAGGCCTTCTGCTGTTTATTTTGGTGAGATCACTCCTTAATTTCAGTGAAAGAAAATGGTAATTTTATGAGTCAGACTCAATCTTGCTAGAGTTATTTAGAAGTGCATGTCTACCGACCTCTATATTTCAGACATCATGGGTTTGAAGTATGATACTTCTTTTCCTTGATTTCATAAATAATTTAGATTAACAAAATCCAGATGGTTTAGATCTCCCAGTAGCTACAAGTTCAAGAAATTGTTTAATCTTTGAAAGGAGGACTCTATACTTTTTCAATTCTTTCTGCATTTTATTCAGTGCTTAACAGTTCAGGGGTTTTATTGTTTAGTTTCTTCCTTAAGAAGTCTATTTTCTTTAAAACATCTGTTAGAGGCATATTTGGAATGAGTATGTGCTTAATGAGTGTCTGAAGGAATAAACAACATGAATGTGCAGTTTTCAGCCCGTCAAGGAAATCTTCCTTTGCACGATTTCCTGAAGAAACTAATCTTCTGAACATCAATTTCAGTATTTCAAAGTATTTTAAGGACATAAGTTATCCTTCGAAAAACAAACATGTATGAACCGTAAGGTGGTATTATTATGTATTGATTTGTGTAAGACACATGGCCAATACTCAAGTTTTGCTCCCAAATTCAGACACATATCTTTCATATTTGTTGCTGAAAAATACTCTTTAGTGAAAAAGTGAATGTTCTGGTTGATTCTTGCAAGATAATATATAGAAAAAATGTGTTAGATGTTCTTGTGAGATACTCCTCTCTATTTAGTTGGAGGATGTTGGGGGATGCATAATAAATAAAGAACTCCTAGATGCATTTTTTATCAAAAACTATGTCAATACTTTTCCACAAACTGTAATGTTTTTCTCAATTTTCTTATTCAAAAAAAGTGTGACTTTACCATGGATAAATATTATGCTTTGTTCAATTTTTTATTAAGTTTATGTTAGGATTCAATGCTACTGCTTTTGGTATTTTGATTGGAATAATAGCATCTGCCTAAAGCTCAAACACTTTGACAGCTCATCTGTGCTAAGTTATCATAAGTTTGCTGGAAGTGCCAGGAGTCTGAAGCAGAATTAGATTAGCAGAAGCTGATTGCAACATCTGGGTTTTAAATTAGAGCTGAAAGTTGGGGGTTTTGGCATGGTTTTTAACTATTCAGACTTTTGTGCTAGTTCTATCTAATGTGCAAAACAAGTATTTCTCTAATATAACTTCAAGACTCAGCATGTGACACTATTAAAACATTATTTCCATAAATAGCAAGAGTGTTATGGCAGAAAATCAGTCATAAATGTAGGTGTGGACATCTCTGGAATGCTGTGAACTCTGCTTTCTCTCTGTAGCTTTAGTTCTTAGGTCTTGTTTTAGGCAGGAGTTGGGATGGAGCAGCACTGCTTGCCACAGTGACTGATGAATGATTGCACAGCCCTAATGGGACAAATAGAAAGAAGAAATGAAAGGGTAGAGAGACATCCCCTCATGCCTAGTTAGAGCAGTACCCTGTACACTAATGTGATATTTTATGGTTATTTATCCCCTGGCACTATTTAACACCACCAATTTTGAAGATAAATGTAGTAAAAGCATTTTTATCCTGCTGCTATGAAAATGTGCTTTTAATAGATTTAGGTTTTCTTGGGTCATAAGAAAGAAATAGAAAGATTTTGCAGCTTTCTAAAGGACTGTGTTATATGTGGAGTTTAAAATGTCATAAAGCAGCTTGAAACACGATAGGGAGTCTGTGCAGTAATTGGAAAAATGTTTCATACTAATGTTTGGATTGCATTAGTGTGAGCTGTTGGCATACATTTTGTGACAATAAACATGTCTTTGCTTAATTGTAATTATAGCTTACAAAAAGGTTTAAAGAAAGAAAGTGAGAAAGGTACTTTGGTGAGTATGGATAATGACATTTTAATGCACTTAAGGCACAATGCAGAATGCCTCAAGACCAGCTCTGGCTTGCATGCGCTGTAGATAGAACAGCTTCACGTATTTATTTAATAATATTTGGAAAGTTGGGGAGTTTGTTAGGCCTTCCCTATTCTACCCCTTCTCTTCACAAATTAACAACTGGCAGGGTTGTCTGTCTGTATCTCTTCCTCTGATTCAATTCCTGTTAACAACACATGAGCAGATTCTAATCGTTATTCAGTATTACACAGGGACCTGTCACCAGATTTTCACTGGTGTTCTTGTCTACAGATCACCCCTCCCACAGCAGGTTTAGTCAGCATAGCAAAAGATAGAAGAGCCAGAATCATCTACCTTTGAAAAGTCACTTGAGGAAGAAAGAATAAAGCTAAGTGTAGGATCTGTATCAGCCTTTCATACCTCCACAGCGGCCCGTTGTGAATGCAAAGCTCGGCTTTTGTGTGCAGATTTGGACCTTGTGGAAATCCCCCAATATCTTCATATATTTGGAGTTTTCATTTTAGAACTACTGAAATATCTAAGCTTAAATTCTGAACCTTAAACAATCCAGAAATCTAAAATTTGTTTTCCTGTCTTAACAACAAGGAGTGTCTGCATGACAGGGACAGATAACTTAAAGAGAAAAATAACAAGGTGAAAAATGTTTACATGTAATAGGAGGACTTCAAGCAGCATGGTTTTTTGCTTGGTTTGACTTTCTAAAGAAAATTTAAGACGTAACTGCTGTTTTCACCACTGTCTTTAATGACCTTAAGAACAATGTTGAGCAGAACAACTGATGGATATCCAAAATCCCTGTGATTATAGCATCTCTTCTGTGTGCCAGTTTTGACAGATAATGCGGTTCATGGCAACAATGTGATCGAACGGGCTTCAACTTGAGTTACTTACCCAGAGCCCTCATGAGTTTGTCTTTGATTTCTAGTGTGCCAAAGAGCCACACCTTCCTAGGGGCACTTTTCTTGTCAGTACTCCAAGATACATCAAGATGGATGCATAAGTAGCACACGTTTACCTGTCTTGGGGTGACTTTATAATGTGTATCCCCTATCAGTACCCTATGCCCACCAATCTTTTCTGTGTCTTTAAACGGAGCCTGAGAAGGANCTCTCCACAGAGAGATCGATCTCATTATTTAGCATTATTATTCCCCACCTGTGTGTTTGTTAAATAAATAGCTTGTTATCTCTTTCACTTTCCTTTGACGAAAATTTTTCCCGAACCTGGGGGGGAGGGGTGGTTGTGACCTGACTTCTATCAGAGGGTATTCTCCTCCAAATTTGTCCAAACTAGGACATTACCCTATATTTGGATAGCTATATTTTAAATGTTGTGCTGGGCTTGCAGTTCCCCTTCCTACCCCTGCCTTTTCCTTTTTCATTTACAGATAAGATGATGCACAAATTTTGTGTTCAAAGTTTCTGCACAAACAACAGCCTCTCACTGGACATGATCTGCTTGAGCCAATTCCTTGTAGTGGACCCTACATTATACAAAGCGTTATCAACGTGGAATCATTAGGACATGAAAAGTAATGGTTTCATCCTACGTATATAACTTTTTCATCTACTGCTTACATATCTGAATGCAGTATCAGCCATATCAGCTTTCAGGAGTTTAAATAACAGCTGACATGCTTGATAATAGAATAAAATTTTCAAGATAAGAATCTAGAAACGTGGAAAAATATTTCTAATCTGAGTTATACTACAAATGACATAGCACAAGTAATGGCAAGTGATTTAATGGGCAACATTAAATGGTTACAAAACAGAATGATGACATAAAGTGCCTTATCAGCGTGAGTAACAGGTAACTCAATCAAGCACAGAGCACAGGCAGTTCATCACAAATAAGGTATGATACTGTATGTCTCTACATGGAATATGGTGCAGAGTTTTACAGATAAGCCAAACTAACTCTCTCAAGCAGCTTTAGAGGAGCGGATTTTCTCTGAAGCACTAAAATTTTTAGAACAAGACATGAAACTCTAGTGAAGACTTTTTGCAATGTTTTCTCTCGAGCAATTCTGAGTAAATGGTTTTCATAAATTATTTCTTTTTCAAAGATAAAACTGTAACTGTAGGAATTTAACCAGTTAATCACATGCTATGATAGATGAGAAAATTGACCACACTCCACTAGGTGAAAAACTAAAAGCTTCTGCATTCCTGGTAACAATTTATGGTAGTTATGTTAAGCGCTTTAAAATGTTCTGGTTTTAATTCATTTTTTATGTGCATGGCATAAATACAGGTTGTTTTAGAAGATCTGGCCCTCAGTGAAATGTGATCAGTCTGACTGGGTGTTTATGGATCTTTGATTTACCTGTCCTCTGTCAAATCTCTGGAGGTGGTAATGGAGGAGCGTCTTTGCCAATGATTTAAGGTGTTTTTCAGGGAAGAGCAGCAAAACCGGAGAAAGGAATTGTGTGCTTCACCATGAACAGTCTTCCGTCTTTTTCTTCGGTGGTCATTACACTGCACTTTCTTTTGCTACAGCATGTTAAGATTTTTGCTTAAAGAGGCACATTTTCATAATATGAAATGCTCCTAGTCCCAGCCTCAAGTGGAATACCACACATCACCACTTTAGAGAATTCAGGACAGTAGAAAACAAAAGTGAGAGAAGATATTGTTAAGTGTCGTGCTGTAAACTGCATCACAAACCATCACAACCTGTCTTGTGCTACAGCCTGGCATGTATTTTACACCTGTCTTGAAGCACATTTTGACCAAAATAAATGTTTTGGAATAACCATTTAATCCACCTGTGTGGATTTTACACCATAGAAAGTGCCACCAGTGCTGCCTTCAGAGCTCTTGAGACAGTTGCTTATGGTTGGAAGGAATAATTTGCTACCCAGTTAATCTTAATTTTTTCCTCACTGAACACTAGTACTGCTTGAGATATGTGCGTCTTACTTTTTGTGTCTCTAATATTTTATGGATTATATTAGACTGAATTTTCTGATAATCAGTCAGATAATTCCACTTTGTAACTGTTCTTCCTCCAACCTCTTTTTTGAAACTGCTGTCAGCAGCTGAACTGTATTTATTTATCCTCTGTCGGCCAAAGCACGTTGGTTCTACAGCAACTGGTCGCTGTCTGGCTGACTTTATTCAGCATCCACGTCAATTTATACTACAAAATATGCTTCTCAGGTACTACAAAGTCTTTTTAAGGCATCTGAGACCTGAGTATGGTCTCAGTACAACAGCAGTACTTGAGATAAACCTTTAAGAGATCATCCTCCTGACATGAGGAAATAAACCTCTTGATACACTCTGTCTGAAAGTCTCTTGAATCATTGGAAGTGAGCTCCCAGAAGGGAGGAGAGAATCAAGAAGTAAGATCCTGCTAAAATATCGAAAATACTGCCCTCCAAATAAAATTCTTTGTAACAGTCACATTTACGTGGAAATTTATCACTTTATATACCAACATAATAACCCAAAAAAACCCAACTCCCGACTCCAACAACACAAGGGGAAATGTTTTACAATTTCCAAGCCTACTTTGATTATTTATATCTAGAAAACACTGTCTTGATAAATTAATTACCTCCAGGACTCACAGCTTGCATGTTTTTGTTAATATTCATTAGAAATGAGACACCATTGGGGTGTACAGATAGTGCTTGAACAAAAAGAGAAGTTGCTCTCCTTCCACAATCCAGGACATCAGCTGGGTGTCATCTGTTCATGTACCATATTCCTGCCACAAGACAAAATGGTTAAATGACTTTATTGCCTGTATCAAAGGATGAATGAAACTTCTTCCATAGAAATAAGGAGGAAGAACACTGTGTACTGGTGTTTCCCAGTGCCTCCAGCAAACAGATTGCATGAGTCTTAGCTACATAATCTTTCCTTACCCCTGCTTGTGTGAGGGTGAACAGACTGCACTTGAATATTTAGACCTCGCCTTCCCTGAAAACTTCATTCATAGTGATTATATGTTCTGCTTCACTGACAGCTTGTGGTAGGGCAATTCATTAAGACTAATTGAATTCTGAGAGGAGGGAAAAACAACCTTTGGATGTGAGCGTGAATTATTGAGAGATAGTGTAATGTACATGCTTATAGTTTTCAGAGTCTATAATAAAGAACATACTGATTTTTAAAACAACAAAGGTAATTTCGCATTTGAAACAGGAGAGTTAAAAATGAGTGTGGAATTAAAAATAGTGCCTTCTGCTTCCTCATTAGCAATCATGATTGTTTAATCGATAGCAGTCAGGAGAAGTGACACAAAAGCCTGCATCGCTGCTGAAGCAGACAGGATATTGACATTTAAACAAATGCTTTAAACATACTGTGCTTACACTTCTAGTTTTAATATTAAAAGCTGGTGGGGGAGCTTGTCTTACTTTATCATTCATATTAATCTTGCATGCACAGCAAATTTCATGTTGTTCTTTTTTTTGTTATTTTCCACAAGAAAGAGAATCACAAACCTATCAAATCATACTTTTCTTTCAAGAGTTTGATTGAAACCTCTCTAAGATTTGGAATTTTGGAGATATTTCCATTGATCTCAGCTGCTATGAGCATGGATAATAGCCAGAATAAAACAAAACAAACAACCTTCCAGGATTTCTTCATTCTAATAATTAATGTCCGAAACTTTTCAGTAGTACAATTGGTGAACCATGCATCTACTTTGATTTTTTGAGGTGTTGGGAGAGTTAAACTCAGTAGGGCTAATGAGATATGAGAATTATATAATGTATAATTATGAAGTATTTTTGGGATAGGCAATTTACAATGTAATTTGGAAATTACCAGGGTTGTATTTTGTGATTCTCTGTGAATTATTGAAACATTGAGGATGCATTTCTGTGGTGAGGTTAACAGGTTAGTTCTTTCTCCTTTCTTATTTCATAAGAATTATGATTCTTTGATCAATTTTTATGCTATATTGAGATTCTGGAAAGTTCAAATCGCCTCAGTGAAGGACATACTGAGAAGAGATTATGTTCCAACTATTTAATCTCTCCTAAAGGCATTTGAAGGGGTATCATGCATTCATTATAGTGATCTTTTTGGGTTTGATGGTCTGGAACACGTGATTCATTGAGCATTTAGTCTATTTTTTGAAGATGTTGGGGATACTTTGGTCTTTGCTTTTAACATCAATTGCATTAGATCTGACTTTGACCAACTTGACAGAACCACTTAGAATTGAAAGTGCACTTCTTGTTAATTTATGTGAGTAAACAGAATGGAAATACTTTTGAATCCCTACTGGTAAAATTGCTATGTTCAACAGATTTTAGTTGGGCACTAAAAAATAGCTAAACAGAAGGAAAACAAAATTAAATACTTCTAAAATTAGTTTTATTTATCTTTTTTAGCCGCCTGCCTTTTAAATATTTCTGTGTCACCACTGTCATCACTTTTAATTCTCCTGTGAGGGCGAATTCCATCGACCCTTCCTGGGAGATCAGCTGAGGGAGGAGGTCTGACAGGCGTGTTGGCAGTCAATGTGCCCAGTTAACCTGTTGCAAAGTTTGCAGAGAGGTATCAGTCCTCAGATTGCAATTCACTCGTCTTTTTAGGATATGGGGTATGAATAGGGCCAACAATAATGAGCTGAAGTCTAGATAAGAGTCTTTTGTGACAATGCTCCCTCCTTCGGGCGCTTAACACCCAACTAGCTATAAAATTGTCTAAGGTATTGTCAAGGCAAAATGGTCTTAGCCCCGGGATAGTTTACTTAATTTGTTGCCAATTAACACAAGCTTCTAATGATCAGTTTGGGTATTGGGGAGGAAAAACGAAGATAAACAACCAAGCCCTGAAGCAAACCCGACCAACCAAGCCCCTCCCCTCCCTGGCCCAGCAAAACCTGCAACCGGACCCCTTCCTTTCCCAGCCCTTCCCGTCCTGTTGGGGCTCAAGCCCACATTGCCTCCCTGCCAGGGCAGCCCAGGACACCTCATCCAAGCAAGCAAGGAGAAAGAGCAGCTTTGGAGCCTTCTGGAAACTTTGCTGCAAGGGACTCAAGTTCCCCAGCCAAATCCACAAGGGGGTCAAGCCTACCAAGGCATACAGGGCAAGGCAGTCACCGTGCACAGTTAATCACAGAAATCTCTGTGGCTGACAGCTAATAAATATTCATGGACAAGTGCTTCTGCCATCATTACATATTTTAAAATAAAGATCTCTGTGTGGAATTGAAACCTAATATTTCATCTAGCTTGTTTGGAGTGCAGGAAAAAAAAAAGGAGATTTTTACCTATTAAAGTGATGGATTGCATCTCCTTAAAGGATGATTATAATTAGTTGAATAAACATCTAGAAAGTAATGATCTGTAAAGATACTGCTATCCCACTTTCGCATACAGTAATGAACGTAATAGAAATCATTGGTGTGCTGATTTACCAACCAAAATGATGGTTGTACATGATATCCTTACTGATACAAAATGCAATAAACCTCTTATGGTTGCAAGATGCTTCCTTGTAAGTTCTTGACAAATTAGCCCAACCCATTATGAATTAAAAATTAGTTATTTTTAAATTCTTTAAACACTTTTTAAGCGTTGTCTGTGGTTCAGTATGGGTAGTTTGAATATGTTTTTCTGACTGCATCAAAGTAATAGAATCTGCTTTTGTGGGACCCCACCTGGAGCGCTGTGTCCAGCTCTGGGGCACCCAGCATAAGAAGGACACAGACCTATGGGAGTGAGTCCAGAGGACGGTCACAAAGATGCTCAGAGGGCTGGAGCACCTTCCTTATGAAGACAGGATGAGGGAGCTGGGGCTGTTCAGCCTGGAGAAGGGAAGGTTCTCTATAAGAGAACTTATAGAAGTCTTTCAGTGTCTGAAGAGAACCTACAAGAGAGCTGGAGAGTGAGTGCCCTTTTTACAAGGGCATATAGTGATAGGACAAAGGGCAATGGCTTCAAACTGAAAGAGAGTATGTTTAGATCAAATATTAGAAAGAAATTCCTTATTGTGAGTTTGGCGAGGCACTGAAACGGGTTGCTCAGAGAAGCTGTGGATGCCCCATCCCTGGGGGTACTCAGGACCAGGTTGATAGGGCCTTGAGTAACCTGGTCTAGTCAAAGATGCCCCTCCTCACGGCAGGGAGGTTGAGGAGTACATTCTGTGCAGGGTGCTCAGGTTCTGGGTGGGAGCCTGAGACAAGAGGCCGTGAGCTGCCACCCTTGGCACAACAAAGGGCACAGGGACCTGTGGCACAGCCGGGTGAGGGACACTGAGAGGCACGGCAGGAGCCCACGGTTCGACGGCTCAGGAGGAAGAGCGAGACTTTGGCGTGCTTGGACTGTGAGTAGATGAAAGCCCAGGGGTTCCTTTGTTCAGGGTCCCTCCGTGGAGGCACCAGCTCAGGCTGTTTCTGTGTTACTGCACTGTGGGTAAATGGCTTTATGGAATGAGATGTCTGAGACTCTGCTTTGGGAAACCTGAGATTGAGCCAGTGTGGAAACCTGGTCTGACTGTGAGTGGGTGTGTAGGGAGTCAGGCAGGACCCACTGGGTCACTGGAGCCACTCGTGGGAAGGGGCCTCAGTCCCAGCAGTGACAGTCTGTGACATTGGGGGTGTGGCAGCCAGAGAATCTCATGAGTGGTCACATTGGAAAGTTTCCTTAACTGGAGGTTGGAACTAGATGTTCCTCAAGGTCCCTTCCGATCCAAATCATTCTATCATTCTATGAAATTTTCTCATCAAAGTGTAATTGAGAATCAATGTTTATCTTTAATAGAAATAATTGAAATTTTTTTGTGAGAGTGCTGCTCCTGGATTTAAGGATAACAATGAGAGAGAATCGTTTAGACATACTTTCTGTAGGCCTGCAGGGTTTGATTTTTGTGGTGTAGCTGCTGGTGCAATAATCAGTAGTGTATCCCTCCATATGGTACATGGATTTTCTGTATACCATGATGACCGAGACACCATATTAAGTATGAAACTATTTACACTTTCCTATGAATAAATAGGTGTATTTGTAATAAGATCTGACTGTTAGGTAAGTAAGACAAGTTTTATTTCTTCCTCTAATTCTTACCTTGTGGAGGACGTTTTATTGTGTGTTTGACAGATAGTCTGTTCAGTAGAGTTATTCAGATATTGGAAATGATACTGTTCAGAATTTACTATCCCTGTATCTCAAAAGAGTTTATAAGTTCACACATGACATATGATATGTTTTTATGCCTTAGGGAGGAATACATAAAACAGTATTGTATAAGAAATGAAAAGATGGAAAGGGAATGAAGAGCAGACAAATGGGTTTCAAGAAGAGATCTGATTCTGGCGTGAATGTAGCTATTCCTTCTGCTTCAAATCAGCAACCTAAAAAGTCTGAAAAGATATTTTTCACCAATTGACCCAAACTAGATTTAAACACCAGTTTAGTTGATTGACTGAGGTGTCAGATTTTGAAATAGCTTGTGACTGTCAATTTACCAATGCAAGGTAAATCAATACGACCTTCATCTGAATGAAATTAAGAATATCAACTAGAGGCTTGTATCGTTTAACACTGTGATTGCAGATAAGCTGATTAAATTTATGTAGACTAGACCATTTCTGGTTTGGATCTGTGCAGGACTGGCAGCATATTATAAGGAAAAAAATGCTAATTGTTAATTTAGAGTTTACTTTTAAACCATCCAAAAGCCACTTGATTGGATTAGTGTTCATGTGGTATCAGGAGAGACAAATGTCAGTGGCAATACAAGCTAAAGGGTTCCCACTTACCTGCCAACCCTGTCTCAAACACAGCCATTTCTCAGGCTGCCGTGTTATAGACTTTGAGGATAATTAAACTCCTACAAGAAGTGCCTTTCCTAAGTGTTTTTTGGTTTTTTTGTTTAGCTTTTTTTTTTAATGGGAAATTATTTTTAGGTATCTAGAGGTAATCAATATCAGTAAGTAATCCCAACTTTGGTCATTCTTAAAACCTAATGTTTTTTAATGCTGTACATATCTATGTCTTTCTCCTGTAGTCCAGTTCTTATCTCCTCTGGGCCACGAGGCCACCCAGCTCTGGGATCAATTAGGGTCTTCCCTGAAACACATCCGTGTACCTCCAGCACAGCACAGAGAGGTCCTGTGGGAAAGGACTGTACTCCAAAGAGGGAGTTTTCTAGCCCCTGGTTAACCCACTTCCCCTTCAGCATCCGAGTGGGCCCTGCCATTGCATCATGGCTTCCTTTTGAATTATCTGTTTAAATTTTAAACTGCTTTCTGGAGTGTTCCCCCTGGGTGTTGTAGAGAAAACTTTAATCTCATGTCTGTGCTGAGAGGCATGAAGGAGGTCCCGTGGTAGTTCCTTCTGACAGGGAAATAGATGCTGCCTCACAAAACAAGTTTGAATTTTACTCCCAAAGTCTCCAGGCAGTTCTTTCACAGCTTGGCTAACAGGCACGGGCAACACTTTGAGAAAAAAACTACTTAAAACAAGCAAACAGAAGATATGAAAAGAGCTTAGGAGGCACTGGATTTTGTTGCTGGCAACAAACTTTTGAGAATCTTAATTTTAAATCTGCCTAATGATTTCAGACACTATTTTGGATTTCCAGATTGGAATACATTCACAAAGTAATTTAAAACCTTCTCAGTGAAAATTTACTGGGATGCCCAGGCTCTCGTGGTTTTCAATCAATAACCTCTCCTTTAATAACATAGTATCCTGTTGGCAAGAAAAATAGCGGAAATGTCTTTCTGTAAATCACTCAAAAGGGATAAGCCCAGAGAAGGCATAGAAACTAAATTCTCCAGATTGATAGCTACTGTTGTGTATCTGTCACCTCCACTGTGTGGCAGGAAGTGTGGTTGAAACTGAAATAGTTATTGATGCATTTTCAAATTTCAAACGTTCAATTAGTTGAAGATGCTTAATGAGAGTTTTTGAAGCACCTGATTACTGGTCCTGGCTTTAATGGTCTTCTTTGGAAGTCAAAATCGATCTTGGAATTATTTTTTTTCCACCACATATAGCATGTGTATATTCACAGACTGATTTTTCCAAGGGAACTGAAGTGACTTGCATAAGGTAGGGCAGGAAAGCCATGGGTGCTGTGGTTTCTAGAGCTGCAAACAAGTGCCTTGAGCACCAGTTAACCCTTCCTCTCTTCAGAGGGAAGAGCCCTGTCACTATGAAGCAGCTGAGTGCAGTGTTGTACTGACTCTGAAACACGGCAGAGCAGGGGCAGAGACCAGCAGTGAGGGTGAAAGAATCTTTTGTTATTGTAGTTCCTCTGGTTTAGCTGCCTGGGCTGGATTCTTTTTGAACCACATCTGTGATCTGTGCTGCTCTTGCACATCACTGTACACCCCTCTAACAGCTTTTGAGTGGTAAAATAAACTGCTTAAAAGCCAGGGTGGGATGGAGGGGAAGAAAATAAAATTAGAAGATGTGGAAAACTAACTGGAGGTCTTTTCTGGAGAGTAAGAGCCTGTTTCTCATCTAAAGTAAGTAGATAAAATTCATTGTCTTCCATGGAGCTACATGGCTAACAGGAATTGGCGTCTCTTTGATGTTTGCTGCCTCTCCCCACTCACTGGGAGTGGTTGGAAGAGGAAGTTAACTGGGAAAGGTAGGAGAACAGAGTTAGAGTACACTGGTTACAGAAAGGTGAACTGCAAATCAATTTGAAGATACACGCTTAGTGCCCCCAGTAATAGCCAAGCTTTCATCACGTTATTATCCAGCCTCACCTGGATCACTGCCCTCTATTCATGGGCTATGTCACGTCAGCTCTGCTGGACCATGAAGCAAGCTAATGGGTAAGTGGCTTCCACTGAACTGCAAAGTTTGGTAAAGCAATCATTTTTAAATACGTTAAATATTTCTAAGAAGCTTTTTGGACAGAGCTGTACTTCATAGGAAAAGAAAGGAAATAAAATCAGATTTTTTTTTTGTTCTTTTTTTTCCCATCTTGATGAATCTAAATATGCACCCTCTCATTTTTATGGCCTACTCAACAAGGAGATTAGTAGGAAACTTAATATTGTCACACAAGTGACAGTCAGGAAGTTCCCTTCTTTGGCACTTGTGTGGTGTTGGGTTGCCTTAGAAAGGAAAGGGGAAAGAGCTCTGTGGGAGGAGGGTGAGGCTTTTCAGGATCAAATTAAACTATTCAGAATGAGCCTGAGAATCTGCTGGGGCAGGTACATGTGAAAATGAATTTCCAAGGAAGTGGAATGAATTATGCAGAGGAAAGCAGTCAGATGAGCTCAGGAACAGGATTTTGAAGTAGAGAGGGAGGTAATAGACTGTTGACTCCAGAGGTGAGAAAACTGAGAGTCATCCCATCAGTCTTTGCATATGCAGATAGATGCAAATAAATTCTTCTCCATGACAATGTGGAAGACTTCTCTTTATGTCTGGCAAGTCTTTGCAATGATAGAGATGGTGAAACTCTGAAATAGATTAGTTAGGGAAACTGTGGGTTATTCATGATATAAAAGCCTCAAGAATAGGTTGGGAACACATCTGTTCCCAGATGCCATGAGGTGTATCAGGGAGAAATTATATAGGAAGACGTTTCTTTAGGAAAAAATTATTTACTGTGAGGGTGGTGAGGCACTGGAAGAGGTTGCTCAGAGAATTTTTGAATGCCCCATCCCTGGATATGTTCAAGGCCAGGTTGGATGGGGATCTGAGCAACCTGGTCTAGTGGAAGGTGTCCCTGCCCAGGGCAGGGGGCTTGAAACAAGATGATCTTTTATGTATCTTCCAACACAAACCATTCTGTGATTCTGTGATTCTATATTTGCTGCAGCCTTTGATCAGAGGGTGACACTGAATCATTTCTTGTTGTCTTATCCTCTGCTTTTTTTGTGTGTGACTGTGAAGGCTAAAGGAAGGTCAGAGTGGAGTGAGTGAAAAAGATTTGGGAAGAAGTGCATCAGAGACAAATGATATAATTTCATTTGAGAATACTAAATTTGGTGAAGGTACCACAGAGAACAAAGAAAGGATAAGTTCACAAAGGTATCTTTAGTGACTGTAAAATGTCTGTACCTAACCCTAAAACCAGTCTCTTCAAAGTGTAGCTAAATTTGTTCACATGCAAGCATAATTGACTCTAGATGAAAAAGTACATAGTATGTTAAATCATAGAAACAAGAGTTCTGAGATGTGACTCAAACTTTTTTTTTTTCTTAAATATGTAGTCTTCATGTTTCTTTTTGCTGTTGCAAGATGAAAATGTTGTATTGTTCTAGATATTCCTGGAACAGTGTATCTACCAAGCATAATTTTTTTTAAAGATGGAGTTCAAAATTTTACTTACAATTTTGCTGTAATTTTCCATTATTAAAAATAGTAGTTTTCGGTTACTTCAGGTAGCTGTCATAGAAATGACATTCAACACTGAAGCATGACCAAGTGTGAACTTGAATTTCTTCCTCTTTTTCCATTTTAATCTCAAATTCACTCTCCACAATCCGCAATCATGTGCACTACAGAATGCTTTTGATCATTACGTAGCAGTACCTGGAAGTCTAAAACAAATGAATACTTAAAATTCCAGCTTCCCATCTCAGGGGTAGGTCCATTAAATCATTGCAACTGAAAATACTTGATACATTAAAATATTAAATTTAGGTAACCCATGACTTACCTATGGGTGGGTACCTGCATAAAAAAGCAAATGGAGAAATTCTGCCTAAGATTTCTGAGACAACCCAGTGCAGGAATCCATATGGCCTTATTACTAATCCTTATCATATATCTGCTTATGCATTAATAGAAAAAGTGAGCTGTATTGGAATTTGCTGTGCCTCAAGCAAAGATTACTTCTGCCTTCTTTGAAGGTGAGTTGTCTGTCTCTCTAATCCATCAGAATAGGATGTGCTGTGCATCTGAATTATGAGCAAATGCACGGACAGATCTGAAGTCTTTCTTTCTTTTAATCTTAATGCTGCTAAGAACTATAATTTCATGCTGTGTTGGGCATTTGCATCTATACACAAATAATAGCCACACTTTTAAAAAATATACACTAGCCCAATAAACACTGATGAGGTGGGCATAGGCACTAGGATCAGCACTTTATGGAGAAGCAATAAATTATTCAGTATTGAAAAATGTTATTATTAATTTGGGATTTTCAATTTGGTTGCAAACTTATATTGAAACTCCTCTGTATGGATATTGAGGTGAAGAAATGCCCATTATATGTCCTTAAATAGCAATTTGTTACATTTACATGTGCTGAGAATGATGCTTTTGTACACTTTCTGAGTTCCATACATAAAATATGAAACTATTACGAAGATATAGTGGCCAGCTTTACAGAGTTGAATTGCCTTATAATTTTGAAATACAACAAAATGACCCAGGGCATGCTATAAAATTCTTAATTTAGGAAAATGTCTATGTGAAAGTGATTTGATAGCAAATGGCAATTATTTTCTTCCTTATTGCTATAGCCAAATTGTTAGGAGATGGATTTTGTTTTCATTCTTAGCACAAAGTGTTTAAAAAAAAAAATCTCTTGTCAGCTGAAGCCTTGTCTGCAGACTCCCAGCCTAAAGCAAGATTTTTACAGTCAAGTTTTAAATCCCTTGATGTATCTGTGTTTGTAATGGAAATGCTAACATAACCTTAGCTGTTACAGGGCAAACAATATTGCAATAATAAATAATGAACAAAGTGGTTTAATAATTTGAGGCAAATCATGTCATGGGCCTGGCAAGATTTTATGACTAAATTATATGGGCAGCAACCTATCAACAGACATGCTGCATAAATACCATAAATAGATGGACTGAGGATGCGTGTTCATGAAGCCGAAACCACAGTTTTCATGACCTAGGCAATAAAATGCTGCAAGAGACTGTAAGAAATTGTGTGGAAGCTTTGGGCCAATCAAAAACCTGAACAAATGATCAATGTGTCAGTTTTTAATCAACGGCTATTATCTCCAGTGCTAATGAGCTGTACAGTGCCTCACTAAATCTGTTGGGTTCTGAATATGGATGTATTGGTTAATGATCCATTATGTGGCCTGTTGATAAAACTACTTGCCTTATACCTGCAAAATATAGATTTCTTTTTTCTTCTTTTTCTTTTCAGTAACTTGCGTAACCTGACTGAAGGTTTTCATCTTTGTAGCTTAAGGAGCAATGGGAGTTTCCCTGGCACAGTTTGGCTCTGGTTCAGCCAGGCTAGGACTTTCTTTTTGCCAGTCACTCATACTCACTGTGTGCTTCTAAAATGATGCAACACTTCCCAAAGCAGGAAAGGGCTGATTGATTTACTCCTGCCTGATCTCTGGTACCAACAGGGACATTCTGGAGTTACATCTTGAAGAACATCAGTTTTCCTTCAAACAGTGGAGTGCTTGATCCTCAGTTAACTCTTTTCTTTGGCAATGTGGGATGAGGGCAATGACCACAGGCATGCCTAGAGTTACTTGGGTTTCAGAGTGTCTCATGGCTTGGAGTTAAAGAGCAGGCAGGATGGGAAACAGCCCCTGCTTGGTGCGCTGCTGATACAACACCTTCTGCCCAGAGAGGAGAGGATAAAAAGAACCATGAACCCATTGCAACAGCCCGATCTTAGGAAGGGCCTCTGCTTAGTCAGTTTTCCCTAAGGAAGAGTTAAATAGGCAGAAAAAGGGACTCTTTATGTGGTAGTCCAGTACTAGGGAGACGATATGTAAGTAAAACTCTGTGTTTCACTACAGTGGCTGTGCAGCAGAGGCCACAAGAAGTGGTGATAAGGCTGAGATTTTGGAAAGATTGTACTCCTTTTAGTTTTCTCCCAAAGAGCAAATACTGAGCAAAAGCAGTAGTTCAGTAGGTGGAGGTTTAAGAAGTCAAAAAATGAGTTTATTTGTGTCTGTGCGGGATTTGGTTCTAAGGGCTTGCGTCGCAGCTGGCATTCACAAATGCCCTGGTAGTGCAGAGCAGATCTTCCCACATTCCTGGCACGATTTTCTTCTACTTGTGACACACAGGCAGAAGCAAGTCATCATGCCATTGTTAAGGCATTCATTTCGTAGCTCTCTGATGCTTCTGCAGATCTTACCCATGGCAAAAGTATTGTCAGGCTGCTGGGCAGTCAGAACTGAGGATGGCAAGAGAATGATCCAGGTCTCTAAAGCTAGGGGTGGGGCTAAGGGCTCAGACTACCTGAAGCCCATTTGTGAAACACCTTTCATCTAGGAGTCTTGCATCCAGAGAGATCATTAAATGTGTCCCTCAATCTATGGATTTGTCCATTGCTTCAATAACATCTGTCTCCAACTGCAGCCCTTCAAAGTAACACGGCTCTGTTTTAGTTCAGACGCTGCCACAGGAAATGCTGGCTGGTGATCATTTCAGTACATGTCATTTTCTGGCCAAACTACTTTTTAGAGATTCTAGTTTACTCATTCGTGACAAAAAGAGGCTGTATTTCCTTAGTGCATAATAGGAATCGTATTACTATTATTGTTATTTTTATTATCCTTCATTATTATTAATAATGAATATCACAGTTAGTATTAATAATAATCCATCTCCACACTTTATATGTTCTTTGAGAGATCGCCCTTTGTCTGCTTTCAAGGCAGCCAAATTAGGGTACTCTGATTTGATATCATTTAATATTCCCCTCTTAACTCATCTACTTATGGAAAAGCATGGCAAATGTTCTTCAAACTCTAGGGAAGGCTCTGTGAGCCTCTACCAGGAAATTCTACACTCTACAGGGTGCTCACACCCTGTCACTTGGAAGGAAAGGGGCCTTTTTGCTGTCCTGAAGACAGTGCACACAATGCTAAGAGTTCTTGATACGAGGAAATATAGGGAAATAAGAAATATCAGGAAGTAAGACTTTCACAAAATTTCAGGTCTTGATTTTGGGGGAGGGTGGGTATGTACCATGGAATGCTAAAATTTAAGTGTATTCTTCAAACTTGTTACTCAGATTTAGGCATATTAAAGGCAGAAAATGATCATCTATCAAAATTCTGTACTTTATACTCTGTATTAACACTGTGGATTCAACTAAAATTTTCTGTCATTGTAGTTTAATGAGCCTTAATGATTTGGGATCCTGTTAAATTAGAGCACAGTTTCTCTCCTGTCTCAGCTCTGGGAAGTTTAAATCTGTTAAGCCATGTCTGTATGTTAGAAGGAATTAGGAATTATACAGAAGGAATGCAAGGGAAGCCTCATCTGCAAGATGATTTCAGTAACAGACCTTTGGTTTTACAACTCACTGACAAATTTGAAGACGTGCACTGCTTAGGCCACGCTGAAGGGCTGCATTTTACCTTTATAGTCCTTTGTTACTGACTGGTTGCTGTTTCTGGTACCCATCATCAGTTTGCATTCCTGTGTTTGACAGATTCTTTTATTATTTCTGTTTTGTTAAGTTCTCATGTGGTTTAGAGCATGATTAATTTTGTTCTGTGCTGGCATATTACCTGAGGTTCTGTATATTAGTTGAAGATAACTTGTTCTGTGCTTTTCAATGATGAATTCAGCAAAAGTGATTTTTACCAGGGTCTTTTGCAGGAACTGGCAATCAGATTGCAATCCTCCACCCCTAAACCTTCCAGAAGCTCATCTCCCCCAAACTATTTTCGGTAAATGAGACTGTATTATACAGTATAAAGTGTGCTGCAGTTAGTACTTTTCAGAGAGAAAAGGAAAGTGATGAGGTTGTTGAAGGAGAGAAAGAAAATGGAAAACAAATGAAGAGTTATTAATTTTTCTTTTTTTTTTTTTTTTTTAAATATGAAATTCATTCTTCAAGGCTTCTCTAAGAGAAGATTTGAATAGAAAAAGCACCTCAGTCCAACACCTGAAGATACTAGGTGTATCAAATCTTTTATGTTAAGGGTTCTGAAAAATCCTTCTTATGTCTTTTTCTAATGCAGGACAGATGTTTACACACCCCTATAATGTTCAGTTCCTTGTAAAACAGACACTAGCAATTCTCCTACATGAATTAATGAAAACAAATGTTGGATATTTTATCAAATGTACTCTGAAGAGATTGCACATGTTATTTTTCTTTAGAATGCTGGGTTTTTGAAATTTTATGTCTCTGAATAAAACAACAACAACAACAATGAGACAGGAGAGAAAAATTACTCTGTTGTAGTGGCAGAAATGTTCCCGATAGCTGAATTTGACACTTTGAAATGCTGTAATTTTGACAGAAGAACAAAGACAGGCATTGGAAATTAGGTGTTATTTCCCTGTTCAGACAGTTTCAAGCTAAAGCTTCGGAAGGGGAAGGTTGTTTGAGTGATATACCTCACAGAAACAAGCCATAAGAACTATATTGACACCAAGACGTTCAACTCTCCTACTGTAACGTTGTGCCTGTGCAACATATTTCCATTTAAAGCAGCAGGATAAGTTTATGTGCTGCATAAAACACAGTAATCTCTCTTTTGCAAACTCTCAGAACAGCTTATCTGTGCTTATTGGCAACACTTGCAAACACCTGGGCATGACAGACATTGATGGAGGGGAGCAGGGCTCGGTAAGAGGTTGTAAGTGGGGGAAAAGAAAGTGAGGAAGAGCTGATTGCATTTGGAAGGGTGGCTGTGTCTGAAAGCCTGGTGTGATGTGGTCCAGGTTCCTAGGAGGGAGAACCCCTCTTATATGCTCCATGTCCCTCTCTTCCAAGTCTGGCACCATGGAGCTCCAGAAGCTCGGTTGAAGGAAGGCACTGTCCAGCACCACAGTCCATAACTCTGACAACCCACAGCTGCTTGTACTTTGACCTCTGATCACTGCCCTTTCAGTTCCTCCCACACCCAGCTGCTTCCAATAGCTTTTAATTTGGATTCACACCTGCGAGGTCTGACTTGTTTGATATCAGCTGGTCCTCGACTGCTGCCTTTCTTTATCCTGCCTTTACAGCTCTTCCCTTCTCGCCTCTCGCAGTTCACAGAGACCACTGGGGTTTTTGTTGTGCTGTTTTCCATCTTTCTTTGTCTCTGGAGGAGAGGAAGGCTGGAGTAGCAGAGGTTGGAAGGTAGGTAGTGAAACAAAGGGGGAGGGAATGGAGAAGGAAATTAGAGAGTATTTTTGTCGATGAACAGTGATGCCTTAATGCTTCTTATTTATTCCTTGAACACTATTCACTGAAGAATAAATGCAAATTTCCAGATTTTATCTTGGTAACACATTTGTTTCAGAAATTATTTAGGAGGTAGCTTGAATGAATATTACTTAATTGCAACCTGTTTGCCATGGCAAAGGATGAAGACAGAGTTACAACCAGCCAAGCTTTTCTTTCAGTGTATTTTGTGTTGTGTTTTTTTTTTTTTTTTTAGGGTAAGCATTGCAGTCTTTCTTTTTACCTTGTCAATCACACATAATTAGTACTTTCTGTGCACAGAGAGTTTTCACTGTCATGCAGATTGATTGGGAAAAGGCACGTTCTCTAAGGCCTCAGTTGTTCTGATGAATTAAATAGTCTTGCTATTCAAGTTAGCAAGAGCAGACTGTGACACGTATTACATATGTATACTTTCTGCAGTGTTTGGAAGGCTACTTTGACTTTCATGGGATTTGGATCTGACTCGTAATGTCTGCTATCATAAACACAAGTGATCCCTTATAATAAAACATTTGGTGGTATTTACCATCAGAAATGCCTCTTTGCAGAATCTATGCTATTTTCTGCCTTCTGCAGGCTATCACTCTAAATTTGTATTTAATTGGCACCTATGCCCTACTGAAACTGGCGTCCCACCTTGTCTGTGGGCTAAGTGCCATGCTGACAGATGGACATCAGTGCTGGTATGCTCCAGCCGGTTTTCATATTGCACATGAGTCTGAGTGGCTGCATTTTCCTTTGCAGATAGTGAATTTGAAAATCTTAAAAGGGCCTTCATGTTGAAGGGGAAAGGATGCACCAGTGCTTTCTAGCTCCATGGTGGGAGACTAGGAAAATATATTGCAATAGTACGAAGAAGGTATTTAGCTATGTTTAGCCAGGGCTGCTGTTCAGGGGGAGGATTATCTTCATCTCCACCCTCGATTAGCTCTCCACAGGGCACACTCTGACTTTTCAGTGACATTATTTCCATGGCTAAGCTAAGTTTCTTGCAGAATACCTCTGCTGAATACAGAAATCCGATCTGTCCCATGTCCCATATAGGAGCCTGTCTATTACTTCTGCTCAATAGAAGCTTTATAAAGACAGCTTTGCAAAAGAGCATCATTCAAATGGCTATTTAACTCCTCAGTGAAGAAGGTAAGCTGTTCCAGAAAAGAAAAAGAAAAGAAATCAGTAATTATGCTGTCTTATTATTCTTCATCATTTAATACGCATTTCAATACTTCCTGTTCAGCGTTTCTTTTCCTTTCTTCAGGCAATTAGCTGCCAAGACATAAACATAATGAAAGCTAAACTGTACAAGAGAGGGGTTTTCAGCCTTTTGCTAATGCAAGTACAGACTTTAAATCTCAACCTGAATGCTCTTTACAGATTGACAAGGGGCGCGTTAGTCCAAGTCACTCCGTATTATGTGTGAAGAGTGCCCCAGCTGTGTCACTGCTGAGGTTAAAAGGTGTTAGTGCTTGCCTCTTTTAAATGAGCACAGTAAATGAAAGTGAACAATTAAGTAAGAAATTTGGCTTGCTATCTCTGCATGCTGTGTTTTATTGTGGTGTTGCCAGCTTCTCTGAATGAAAATACAAGAGCAAATTAAACAGCTTTATGAACTCGCAGGAGGAGCAGTTGTTCTAGTGGCTTTCATACAAATGTCTAATTAATTCTTGAAGTAACCCAAATTGTTCTTTTGTGATCTGTGAATGGGAATTTGTGAGGAACCTGTGCAGATGAAACTAAGTGAAAGGAGAGCTGGGATTTAATGATTAGCTGGCAGTTTGCACTTGCTGTGTCCAGAAAATTTTAGTTATCTTTCTCATTAATATTACATTATGAAGTTAATGAAACATTTGGGTGAATATGTTATGAGTAATAAGGCATTAATGTTATTTTTTGATCAGTCAGTTATGCTAATGGGCATCTGTCATTTTTTTTTTTTTTTCACCAGTGTTGACTTGAATTATTTGGGTAAATGCTAAAATAAAGGTATGATGCAATTAAACCCCAAAATTTAACAAAAACCCCTACATTTGGCTAGTAGTAGTGGACTTATTTTATTAACAGAAAGACAAAGTAACTTTAGGAGGAAGGTTGGCAACTATGTAACTCTTCTTTGCTTCTTTTCAATGGTTCAGGAAGCCTCAGCTTAAAATTCTTGAAAGGTGTGTTTTTGTTTCATGCCAATCCCATAAGAAGTAAAAAAAAAAAAAAAAATCCCTTAAAAATTGCTATAAAATATTCATTATTCATAGCCATACCATCTTCAAAGCATGTCTTGAAATTATTGAATTATCAGGAATTATTAAGAAACTTCTTACTGCGGTATTCCTGTTCGCTGCACCACTGTGGTGTCTTGCTCCCCTGGAGACAACTGAATTAGTGTGGTGTCAAGCAACAGCGTCTTCATAGGTGATATCAATCAAAACTCTCCTTTTTTTTTATACCATATGAGTATAGTTATAAACTTTTTTATCACGGAAGTGCTGTTCTGTTACATATCTGAAAATCAAAACTAACTGGTTTCAGGTAACACTTGACCAGGTCTCTCTCTACGGCCTTTGGAACACAGCACTCCATGAATTGTGCATATACACTTTCTTTAGCAGGTCTCTTTATAGTGGATGGTGATATCCAACAATGGGTAAAACGTGAACAGCAGAAAAAAAGCTCGACCAGGGTGCATCAAAGCCTCTTGTAGTGTGCAGGCAGCCAGAGGTGTGAAATAACTCCTGTACATCTCCAGTAGGGACACTGAAAGGAGCTGTGCTTGGAGAAAGGAGAGTTGCTTTCTTCATCCCCTGTTAAATGTATAACACCATGGGATATCCCCCTACTGTATTTTCATTTAAACTTGGGAATTCTTTTTTAAGTCACAATCCAGCCACTGTTTGCATTTGTGCCAGGTTTTACTGATTAAGCATAACTTATGTGTTTGAATTTGTTCACTTTTTTTCTTTATAGAGGTCTGCCTATGCTTGTCCTTGCAATAACTTCATTGAAGATTGAATTAAGCTCATCATAAATTTAAAACAGTCTGATTTAATTTGCTGTTTTTGTAGTGGAGATACAATTTAACTCCATGTTGTGTGTCTTTTTGTTAGCTGAGAATTGTGGAACAGGTTTGCATTTCCATAGATCTGCAAAGCGTTATCCATCTGGTCCATAATATGGAAGTGATTTCTTGTAAAAGCAAATCTCCCCACTTTTTTGAGATTTAAAATAAGCCACTCAACTCCTTGATTCTTGTCATTAGCTGTAGCAAAGACTTACTTTGCATTTAAAAAACAAAACAAACAAATAAACAAAAACCCAACCAACAAAACCCACTCTGCAATAATGACATAAACTAATATTCAGCCATGATGAATGTAAACAAGAAGCCTTTGTTTTAAAAAAAAAAAAAAAGTATTGGAATCCTTGCGAGATAAAAACTCTTTGCTTCTAGTCCATGTGTTGCACAGGAAAAGGTCCTGATCTAGGGGAAACATCTAAATGTTGCCAGAATGCAGTAAAACCCCGAATGGATAAGCTAATATTACTGTGTATGGTGATCTAAAGTAGTAATCTGTGGTGATCTGTAGTAGTAGTTATTCATGGATTGATATGGACAGTGCTGTTTGCAGAAATTATAGTACATGGGCAATGTCTTGGTTTGATCAGAAGCTGTTTTCCACTGCACCAAATTGTCACTGGTCAGTTGAATTCACACCTGATACAGCCCTGGATCCAAAATGTTAAGCAAAGATAACCTGTAACCACAGCTGTAATGGTAACTCTAAAGTTGCTTATTCTCTGACCCTAATGTGTGTACAGTGAGTACATCCACAGGGTCATATGAAGATCAGGATTTCTGGTGTGTCTGTGTATGATGCATGCTAACTTGCATCCCAGGGGAGCATCTTATTTAGTGAGAAACTTTCAAACTCAGGTAAAAGGAATATGGGTCTTAGACTGCAAAGGATTGCACAAAGTAAACTATATTTTAATACAAGACCACTCTTGTTATCAAGCAATAACTGGTGGGTTTTGTTGGCCACCTGCCTGTTGATAGTGCTCCTCTGAAAAAATTTGGAGGATTCCAAAATTTGTGTTTCCTCTCTTGTGTAAACCTGTGATTAAAAATGTATGGGAATAAGCATATTTTATAGGTTGACTCCAAAAAATGAGGTTGTTGACAGCATCAGGGACACTTGATGGATCATGATGTTATCCAATTTGCTGCATTTGACTATGTGGAAATTTCTCCGAGTTACAGAAGAGAATATCAAAAATATAAAATAGCAAAGAGCACTTCTTGGCTTACTTATATGTGCTTTTAAGGCATAAACTGTGGTTTAGGGATGTGCATTCACAATTCATAGGCAGTGAATAAGGCTGGCATGTATAAGTTTCAAAAGAGAGTGTGATTCACTCTCATATAGATAAATTAATAGATATACATCTATTTTATATATACATATAATATCTAATACATATCTATATTTAATAGAGGTAATAACTCTTTGTCAGATCATCATTCTAGCGACACATGTAAGTTTCTGAGAGGCTGGAGCAGAGCTGTGTGCTTTGAAACAGTCAATATTAGTTCAGTCAACCTTTGCCAAGTGTGGCCATATGTGGTATAACTAATTCTGCGTAACCCCTTCAGCTTTCTGTCACAGTTATTGCTAATGCACTATATTATTTCCCTGGACCCGTGACTTGCCTCTGTCTCCCACAGGGCTGTAAGTGACAGCTCGGTAAAGACGCTTAATGCCTTCCAGAGCTGCATGTCAGCTGTAATGCACTGTTTTGCACCTTTGTTCAGTAATGGTGGTGGTGCTCCATAGCAACGTCGGCTTCCCAGCTGTGCAAAGGTCTGCCATGGGGACGCCTTCTGGGAGCTATTAGAGCCTATGGAAAATCTCCAGGAAGGATGCAAGGTGCAGTGCACACAAAGCACGGGTGAGAGCAGCTCTGCTGCTGCCTGCGCCTGAGCGCCGTAATCACCGCTAAGCCCTCATGAATATGCTCGAGTGTTGCCAACAGCGTGCCTTTTGACAAAATACTCTTTCCTATTGATTGGAAACCAAGGACAAATATTAATTTATAATGTAATCAAAGGCACAGCCCAGAGTCGCTACTGTGCATGACAACTGCGAGATTTGAGGGAAAGATTTTCTTATGCAAATGAGAGAGTGTTAATCTGCATACAAAGGGATTTTGGAGTGAATTTAGACCAACTGCTTCTGACAATCCCTCAGAGGAGGAGAATCCTACCCCCTTTCACTGCCTTTGAAATCTGCCCTGTGTCCCATAGAAATATGCTACTTCTCCAATGAACAAAAGGTCAAATTCAGTGAAAATCTCAAATTGGGCTTCTACCCAGTCACCCTGAAATTGCAAGGTATAGTGGGGTTTTAATTAAATAAACTAGCTAATATTAATCAAGTCTTAAGATAGAATCAGGCTTGTTGTTCATTACTTGCTCTTTGTGAAGCTAAATAGGACTCATTCACGAATCCATGCTTACCATCCCTGGAAATCAGAAATTACCTGAAGTGTGATAACATGCTTCATAGTAATTTAAGACTTAAAAAAAAAAACTAATTCAGTTTAAGTATTTACACTCAGAATAGCCTTTGAGGGGTTTTTTTCTTACTAAATTTGGGTAAGTCCTGATTACATGCAAAATTTTCATGAGCATTGTGATGTGGTACTTTACGATCGCAAAACTCTACAATTTGTTGGCTTGTGCTATTCATGCAATTTCCTCCTCTGCCTGCCCCAAAACAAAAGATTTTGTTTTGTATTAGCCAGCCCTGATGTCTGAAATCATATAAAAATCAAGAAAGTAAAAACCCTGACATAGAAATACCATCCACTTCAGAGCAGTCTGTAGCTAACTTGTTGGGGATTATTGGACTCTGTAGATCAAGACTTGAGAGTGTCTTCTTAATTTTAAATTTTCATTTATGATTTTAATTTCTGTCATTTTCTGTGCTTTTTAAAAAAAAATCCATTTCTTTATGCTAACTTAGTTATTTAATACAGAGAAGTTTGGGCTTTTTCCTCGTCTCTAATTTTATGCTCATCTTAGGCTGCATATCATATCGTGAGGGATACTGAGAGGAAACAGAGACTGAAGGCAAAATTGCTTTTTGTATTTAATCTCAGTAATAATTCATCTATCTGGAAGACTATATCTTATGAAAACAAAGAATTTTTGGCATGCCCAAGAAATTTCTGTATTTTTTGGAAGAAGCTATTTCCCATGGGACACCCAAAAGTAACATAATCAATATCAATGTTTTCCTGCTTCCTAGTCTGCAGCTGTGGAGACAGAACAGTGCAGGGACACCTGCTTTACTGTCTCCATTTACAGATCTGAGGTGGCCTCAGCATGAAGTGCTTCAGCCCTCCCTTCACATTGAAAGCAGCAGGAGGGAGATTGGCAAAAACTGCCCACACGTCCTGACCCACTGTCCTTTACACCCACCTGCTAAGGGAATACACTTAGATTTGTGTTAGAAGCAGAAGAACAAAGCGTTTGAAAAGACACAAATGTAGAGTTCCCTGCTTCTCACACAGCTTTAAAAAAAGCCGGGAATGGCATTGTGATACCTGTGGGCCCACTGATAAGCCTGTGCTGGTGTACCCTGCACCATCCATACTGAACTCAGCAACTGAAGGGCTTTCTATCCATAAGGAGCACCAAACTAACCAAGTATTGGTTTGATTCATGCAATCTGAAATATCTTTTTAAACAGCACATTTACGAAATGTAAAGTAATTTCTTCTGCAGTACATGGACTGCATCGGCAAATGCTGCAATGGCCAAAATGGATTAAAACATCAATTGAATAAATTAAGGGGGAAAAAAAAATCTATATGAAATATAAGGAGACAAGATACAGGTTTGACCTCAAATTTAGGAATGTCCTCAGCCAGGAATGGCTACAAGTTGGGCAGTCACACCAGAGAAGCAGTTCTGTGTACCCAAACTGCTCTTGTCCTTCCTTTTCCTCATAGATGTGTTTTGTAGCTTAGTACTAAGCCAGAAAAAACTTCTGATTTGAAGCAGTCTAACTGGCTTTTATATATATATATATATTATTTTTTACTTCAGCTGTTTCTTCCTTCTTATTTTGCAGTTATATAGATGTTGGTTGACTTTGTGGGCCAATGTTATTCCCAGTATTGCCATTAGTTTGCACAGGCATTAAAACTATCCCTCTGAGCTCCTAATTTCAGTGTCTAGTGTTTTATATAACTGCTGTTTATTACCTAGAGGATTTAAAATTTTCATCTGAGGCAAGGGAGTTTGCTGAGTAGGGATAGTTGTAGAGCACAAGGTTAAATGCTTTGCTGAACTGGTATTCCATTGTCTATATTCACACACACAACCCTTCCACGGTTATGAGGGAAATAACTAACAACTTTTAATATGTAACCCAATTTCAAAATTCCAGAACAACAGTAAATTTGCAGGATAATACTTCCTGTTCATGCAAAAGGCCTGGAGCAAGGGCTTATCCTCACTTGCTTTCAGATATTCTTCATGCTCTCTGTTGACTCTGAGTTGTCATGGAAAAGTTTGCAGAATTAGTTCCTTAGAATTAGTTCCTTAGTTTGGCCTGAAGTGGTTAGTGACCTTCTGCACCAGTAGTTTTGTTTTGCAAGGGCTGACATGAATTTTACTTATCTTGGCATGTGCAGATTAAGGTGTTCTTTGCTTCATCACCCATGAGAAGTAGAGTCCTGAGAGAAGGATATTGTGTCAGCAATTTTAGGGACATTGGAGGTCTGAGTATCTACATAAATTTCACCACCATTGTTGGGTATTTTAGAATGCTGGGGTGAGGCAGTAAGGTGTGACAGAAAGAGAAAGAAAACCCTTTTGCTGTGAAAGAGTTTACTTCAGCTGCTTTGCAGGTTTCTTTTTTTGTCTAGATATGGTTACTATAAAGAATATCTGCTAGTCTACTATTTCTTTGTACAGGAATGTACAATAGAGAGAAAAAACTCTTCATCAGATTTGACAAAGAAACACCCTAAAGCAATCCAGAGTATTGATGTTTGAAAGCCACGAGCTTGAACACAGGCAGAATTTGAACGCAACACCAGTTTTACACTCATGTACTTGTAGAGTGGTTATGTTTTCATTTGAGAGGGGAATTAGGGGAATTTTTTTAGTACTGCTGTTAAATTTTATCTTGTTTGCCTATGCTGCTACATAGCAGGGTTTTTAAAAAAAAATATGGTTAGGATTTTGATATGACCTTATCACTCAGCATACGGCAATACAGATGGAGAGTGAAGTCACAGATGAGTGACAATGAGGAACCAACTGGGAATGAGCAAAGCCTTCGATATGCAGAGAATGGAGGAGAAAACCATCTGCTTTAACAGTTTTCTGATGGACTCCCTTGCAGGCTGCATGTCAGATGTCTTCTGGAAGTATTGAGAAGAACAGCTTTATTTCATTCGAGTTTTAAATCATGCTGAAACGTTAACCAAGTGTCCACAGTGGGAAGGAATCCGCCATCCCATGTCAGTTATCCTCAGGATAGGCTTGCACTGTCAAACTCTTAACAACTTGACCAGAAAGTCAGTAGGGAGCAACGACTGTGTCCAGAGAGTTGGTTCCTCCTAAAACAGGTATTTAAGGTGAGTCACGTACCTGAAGGTACCTGTATTTCTTTATTGATTACAGACGCTTAAATTAAGGTTAGTTAAAAGCCACTCTTACCTGTGCTCAAAGAAAGGCAGAAGATGGAGTTTCAGGATATGTTGTCTTACCTGAAAATTTTATGTCCATGGAGTTATTTTTCCAATATATGGGAACGGATAAGCATTTGGGTTGTTTTCTTGTTTTGTTTTACTGGATTTTTTTTGTATGTGTTTTTGTTGCTGTTTCTTTTCAAGACTAAACACAGCTGTGAAATGAATTAATGTATTTAGGAAGCAGAATCTTCTTCAAGAAAAGCACCTGTGCAATAAAATTGTGTTATTGAAATTAAATATTTACTGAGAATATGTATAGATTGGACTTGGATGGGAAATTTATAATATCTCAGCAATCTGAGGAGTTGAGGCTGGAGCTCACAGATTAGGACTGGGATGTGGAAATTTCAAGAACTTGTACTTTATTTTCCTACATTCAAAGACCATTTTTTGAGTGCTCTTGAGGGTAAGAGGATAAACTTCATCAGAAAGCAGGGTCAATTTATTTGTAACGGATGTTGGAAGCCCAAGAGCTACAGCCAAGTGAGATTGGTTTTATACCCTCATCAACTCTGCTTACTAGCCAAGATTCTTGACATGAGAGTGCATTCTCAATGATCAATTAGCTACTTTGTATTATTTGTTAATTTGCTGCCAAATGCTATATCCAAACTGCTTCCTTCACAGCTGCCACAACCTCTCACTTCCCTGTACCACGTTCTGTGATATATTCAAAGTATTTTGCAGCTTTGAGTGCACTGAAATGTAGATGCACTGTCAAATTAATGACATGGAGTAATATCTGGGGGCACAACACAAGGATTAACTCCAGGTTCTTTTACTGCAGCTTGTTTGTTAGTAAGCTGATGTCCATTTCCTCAGCTTCAGCTTTCCAGGTGTGGCACTGTACTGCTGCAAAGCAACAGTCAGACCAGTCATTTTAGGCTGAACTTTATTGTAGAATAAATGGGTACTGACTGTACCCCATTGCAGGAGAAGGTTGTTTTTCTTACATGTTGATTCTGTTCTTCATCAGCAGTTCACATTTAAATTTCTTACACTGTCTTCTTTTACTTGTTACTCTCTTCTTTTTATACCCCTGTATTCCACATCCGAGATATTCTGGCACGATGGTTGTCCCATTATTCACCCCAAATAAAAGGTAGTATCTCCAGTGCACCTGGGAAATAAAAGTAAAATCTAAATGCAGGTGATTTCCTGTTTGTGTTTTGCATTTCCAAGGGAGTACAAATTCTATACCAGCCTTACTCTGTGAGTAGGAATACTGCAGGCAGGGGCCAGGCCTCCCAACATTCTCCTCCCACCTGTGCAAAGGATGAAACTCAGTTGAGAAGTGGCTTTTCAGTGAACCTCACCCGCTGTGCTTTGATGTGTGGGCAGGTCAGGCTTCTATCGCACAAGATTGCTGAAGCAGCCTATTGCAGGTTGTTTCATTGCAATAAAATTCAATTTATTTCTACTGCTTTAGAGCATCTTCAATTTATCCTTAATCTCTAACTTTCTTTCTGTGTGCCCCACTTTAATTTTCTGATTGTTTTATTTATTGAAATAAGACAAGGTAGCCTGAATGGTGACAAGAAGAATTATCAAGTTCTGAAAGGGAATTGTAAATCACGCCAAAGGAGGAAAAAAAGGAAAGAGCTGAACTTGGTCCTTATTATTTTTAACGTCATCATGCTTACTCTTGCATACAGCAGCTAATAGATTTAGTTCACATTGGTTCATACAATACATAGAAAATGTGAAAAAAAATAAAAGATTGATGGGAAAAGGCACCTTAAATTCAATAGGTCAGATTTTCAGATTTTCAGCTGGTATAAAACGAAGCTTTGTGGATTCCCACCTGTTTAAGGTCAGGCCTAATATATTCACAAATGGCTTTCTTATACTGTCATTTTATAGAGCCATGTAACTTTCTGGTTGGCTTATTTCTTTCTAAATTCATCCTCAATTGATGCATATCTAAAAAGCTAATAATGATCAGCAGTGGAACAGTGTAAAAATACAGCTCTGACATTATGACTTAACTTGATATGAAGAATATATTTAATTAAGAATTTTTGAAAAGTCAAAAAAGTACTCCCTTCAGAGCTGTGATTTTACCTTAACTTCGTTCATTCTGGTAAATTTTGCATGGAACCTTTATCTTGTCGTTCTACCTGGAAGGCCTCAGGTGTGCTGTATGATCCATAGGTTTTATGGGGATGGCTCCTCCCATATTAATTTAAAACAAATTTATGGGTCAGGCTGTTAATACTGTAGATATGTAAATTTCCTTTTTTTTCCCCCACATGGGACATTAAAATTATTGGAAATTTGTGATTTTTTGACATTCAAGTGCGCTTGAAATGCAAAATATAAAAAAGCAGGTAATTGGCCACATTTCATTTAAAAAAATAATTAAAAGTAATTTTTAACTTGTGAACTGCAGGGCTGTACCTGTCTCCAAGTGATTACACGTGGAAATGAGAGTGACCCTTACTTTGCTGAATAAACTAAAGGCTATTGTTTAAATGATCTCTTATGACCTTCTAAATCTTTACTTTAGTAGCCCTCTGCTATGAAAAATGACTCTGACCTTCCTGACTTTTCTCAGGGTATTAGGTGCTATCCAATGTGCCCCGGACCAGCAGGAGTCTGTCCTTGAAGGAGCCCCACTGAGAGGCTTGATTTGCCCCCACATCCCTTCTTTTCGTTCTGCAGTTTAAAGTGGTAACAAGCTCTTTCCTGGAGCATCACTCCTCATGAGCAGTGCAGGATATTCCCCACCTGGAATACTGGAAATCCTTTTGCAGCAGATTTCTTGAACCTTTAAACTGGTCTATAATATATGGTGTGCTTCCATTAAAAAATAATTGTTTAAAATTAGTTTGGTAGTTTTACCACATGCAGGTTGCTACTGAATTTTCAGAAATTAGCTTGGTGAGTTGTATCCACTAATGTAACACTTGATACTATACTCTTAATATTTTAGGGTACGTTTCACTATTGTTAAGTTTTATGGCCTCTGCAGCTAAAAAAACTCTCTTGTATTTCATTGCTTTTGAAATGGAATGATAAATTTTTAACATAAATTTTAGGTGGGAAATCTCAGCCATTGTTCCTTGAGGTGCATGCAGAAAGAGTCATCACAAGGATCCCTTCAGAGAAATGCTCTTTAGAAAAATATATGCCTGGGTACTAAATTGTTGGGATTTTCTTTCTTTGGGTTTTTTTATTTTGCTCTACACAGGTGACACTATTTTCATTCCCATTAGCAAATTCTTTGTGTAGCAGGAATCAGTTTCTGAGACTTCCATTTGGAAGTCAACAGTAGATCTTCCTTTGTGCAATCTGTCTGTAGCAGGGCAGCTACAGGCACATCCCAGGCAAAGAGGTTGTTCAGTGATGTCAGATGAGTCCCTGGAGCCCTGCTCTCTGTCATATTATTTTCTGCAGATGCTGATGAAAATGAAGTGAAGCATTTATTTATATTCATATGTCTATTATTATGGTAATAGAATGGCTATTGTAGTATAAATAAGACAATTTAAATATATGTGGTTAAACTTTAAGGCCCTTTTCTAGGATTACCTCACAATTTTTTCCCCCAGAGTTGAAACGGGAACTCAGATGGAGTTAAGAAGTAATATGTTAGTTTCTGCACAAGTTAGAAAGGTAACAGTTGGAGAGATGAGAATAGCTAGACCTTAGGTGAGGGGCTGTACTGAACTGCTTCCTGCATCTATATAAGTGAAATATATCCCGTAATATACAACAGGCTATGTGCCTTCAAAGGATACCTTAGAGTGCCAATGTGTTGTGAGGCAGAAAGAGAACACAAGTTTTCTTCATTCCCCAGAGAAAAGTGAGTATCCATTGTGAGCTCCGTTTATTGAAGTGCATTATTGCACTCATAAAATGCTTTTTGGTTATGGTGCAAACACAGGAGAGAGTAATTTAACCCCTAGCTTGCAGAGAAACCAATGCACTTAGAATTCCTGTTTAAATGTTGAAACATAAAGTGGCACCTTCACTTGTAAGAGTGCCCAGATTTAATTTTAATTGCCTGAAAAAGATGCCTGGTTTATGTGCCTCTGGTCAGACCCTTTGCGGAATGACATAAGTTTATATATGTAGTTGTTATACATTGGTTGGGAACTTCTTTTTATACTTCTTTGCAAAATCTGCTTATACAAAATAACAGAAGCCACTAACCACTTAACTATTTCATTTGTTTATGTAAAAAAATATTGACAACATTGTGGTTTAGGATTTCTAGCCTACTATTGTGTTATTGTTCTACTGCTAAATCCTATATAATCTTGCACATCCATGGAATTAGCTATGCCAAATATAGGTAACTGCTGTGAATCTTCCTTCCCTTTTCACCATTCCACTTTCCCACTAGTCCATTATGATAAGAAGGATGAATGAAAACATAGCTGTGATTTGGGTCTACTAAATGCCTGTTATCCTTTCTACTCTTTCTTAATGATAGTTTATTTTTATGCTTCTTGCTCCTCTGTTTGGCTGTCATCCTCTCTTCATTGCTTTGAGGATTAAGTGGTTGCTACCTATTCCTCTTTTGTGTTTCTCCTAGTTTTCTGCATCTCTAGTGAATAAATATATAGTCACTTTGACAGTTTAGTGTCTTTTGATAGTGGGGTTGTAGGGTTTTTTTCTCTCTAGTATATCTTTGTGTTTTTTATAGTTCTACAACATCCGTTGCCTCAGGGTATGTGCAGTAAAATCCTGCAGGAGTTTGTTGAGTCTTTAAGAGGTATCAGCTTGTTAATAATTTTACAGGACTTGGAAAGCAAGAACGTGTGATATTTCTAGGACAGGTTGTTCATCCACTGTGGCATTTTGGCAGATATATTGATATATAGCTTCTTTGAACTCAGTGCTTTTCCATCAGGATGAACTCTGCTTTTTTTGTGCAGTCTCAGTGCTGACAAATGTGGCGCAGGCAATGTGAGTGTGTGGATGTGCACATCTGTAAAAATGCAGCATTGTACCCTACATCCTTGCCTTCATTTTGAATTTTGGTCTTCAAATTATTTACAATCTGTTATCTCAGCTATGTGGTACAATGTATGTATTCTTCATTGTCTTTTACCTTTTCCATTTTAAGTCTCTAGCCAGCAGTTGTTCTGTCCCTGGGTGTCTGAAAGAGATGCACCAGTTGGAGTGATCCTACTGGATAATCAGGGAAATATATTTGACTTGGGGGGGAAAAAAGAAGGAAAGGAAGAAAAAAAGGAAGAACTATTCGGTGGAAAGCAAAAGACTCAGGGGCCTTGTTAATGAGAGAATGAACGATCATGAGAGAGCGAATATTTCACTCCTAGGTCACCAGTTCAAATGCAGACTAGCTTAATAGTGTAAGTTGTTACCATCTGACAGCTGTTCCATAATCCATGAGAAATGGGAAAATAGTCACAATCTAGTTTCTCTGGCTTCTAGCTATCCAAATGTTGACATCCTACAGACGATCATAATTTGCACAGGGATATTAGTCATTTGTTTTACCCTTGCAGACATTGAAGGGGAGTATTACAATACCAAATATAAAGAACACTAGAACTTTCCCATTCTTTAGATATTACTGTATGGGACAAAGTTGGAGGATATTTGAAAGCCACTGTGAGAGAGGGAGAAGTGTCACCTCCCCCTGCCATTTGCAGTGTTGAGTTACTTGGTAATTGCTTGAGGATAGCAAAGAGACAACATAGACCTTTGTGAACTAAGCTTTGCTGAATGTTTTTAATGAGTAAATATGGAGTAAAATTTCCAGATTAATTTTGAAAACCTGATTAAAAATTTAAAAATTTGAAAGGAAAACAAATGTATTTCCTTTGAATTCTTAACCCTGAGGTGATAGTGTCAGTTCCAAGCTGTAACTTCCAAAATTCTTAGGTTACACCATTGTGTGTACAAATTGAAGTTAAGAACAACATGCTTAAACAGGTGTAGTATTTATATAAGTACTGTGATTATAACAAATAACTGTATTTTTACTTTGCAATGCTTCAAATAGTAAGTTAAATGTGTGTCTATATTATATATAGCATCAGTTGATCACAGAAGAACAAATACTTTGGGATTTATGGGCTTAGATTTTCACAATCAGAAAATTTCAGAACTGTGTGAAGGCACAAAAATTCATGAACTTGATTCTGGAAGATTAAAAAAATAAAACTACAAAACAAAAACCCTGGACGATAAGTTTTGGGTGGTAAGTGAGAAAACATTAGAATGAGGCATAATCTTTTTTTCTTTCATTCTTCCATCCAAAAAAATTCTGCAAAAATACCCAAGTCGATTATTACCCAAATGGGGCAAAGCAAATCAAGGAAATACTTACACACTCATAATCAATGTCACAGGTGTGGTCTATTTTCTGGTTTTTGATTTGGAAATATAAGATTAAAATTTCTTTGTGCAGGATTCTTTTTTAAAATAAAAAGGGAAAAGTACTGTTATTTTTCCATGTCATTTGCGAACTTGAGTGTCTCTGTTCCATTCCTGAAACCGTAGCAATATTAAATGGGTTAAGATTTGCTTTAAGCCTTCATATTTGTTTTAAATTAGTTTACTTTATCAGTTTCATGCACTGCCAAGCATCTACACATCCTGTCTACTTCAACAGGCCTCGTAAATGTTCGGTGTTTTGTGAGGATCAGACTGGTGCTCCAGGAGGAGTGGGTCCATGTAGGTTCATTTTGGTCTTGGGTGCATCTTGTAAAGGCTCTTCAGATTCATACAAGCCCAACCCAGCTGCTAGGAACAGGGAAATGTAATTTTGAAGAGGTTTTGACTGTTACAAAACATGAGTGATGCATAGAACTGATATGTTTGTAAGCAAAAGTGACGTCTCCTGTCTCAAATGGTAGAGCACATCTTAGCAGCTGCTCTTTACGTGCAATAAGAAGCCAGATGTGGTAGAAACCTGGTCATTTAACAGGAGTTAGCAACAGACATTAAAAACTTCCTTCATCAAAATAAAAAATGCAGCCAATACATTATCAGAACTTGGAAATTAGTGATCATAAACTAGATTTGATTTAGCTACGCTGCCTTTCATTAATCACATTTAATTGTTTATGTATAAATGTCAACAGTTGTAGTCTCTTGGCATTTTCTGGAACTACCATCGTGAAGTTTTTATTTTGAAGTAGCATGTTTTTCTGCATATAATGAGAATTTTAGGCTTCTTTTCTGCTCTTCAAACACCTTTTAATGTGGCTTTAACAGTTTTGCCATTTAGTTAATTTTATTTCTTCAGGGACATATGCTTGGCAGGATATCCCTGTTAATGTCTTTGGCTCAAAGGACGGAAGAGTGACTTCCTTAAAAATGATTGCAGCTTTCAAACTGAATATACAAGCCAGATTCTCAGTGTAGGCATGTAACAATTATTTTCTTAAAATCTGTATGTGACCCAAGGTTTAATTGCAAACAGGATCCAAAGTGAAAATAGCTGATGATCAGTATAGAGGAGAGTTTCCTTTCCATAGACATTTCTACCTAAAGATGAGAGACAAAACAAAGAAAAACCAACACTAAGTCTGCTTGTTTAAAGTGTCTCTCTGATTTTACTGTTGATTATTTTCAAGGTGCAAGCTCAGTTCTTTACGATGTGATCAGTCTTATATACAGGCACCTGATGAAATTGATGATTTGCTGTTTTCTGTAACTTGAAAACAGCACAAGTGACTGCATACTGTTCATTTTTTTAATTTACCCTTTTCGGTTTTTTTTCCATCTTCATCAAAAGTGCAAATTTTCTTTTTGGTTCAAACTTGTCAAAGAAAGAAAACACCAAAAGATTAATTTCAACTCTTTATGTGCAAAGTGAAGTAGTTCGCAGTTATTTTTCATTGCTACCAGTTGGGGGTGTAAGGTGTGTTTCAGACATGCCTTTTTCTTGCATTTTTCTGGCAGAAGTGAAAATTTCTGCCATGGGCCTAATTGTTCATTTACTGAAGATTTAAAATATTTCTTCTCTTTATCACTTGTAAGCCTGACATAATTTCATTCTTCTATTTGCCTAAAAGCATTATTAAGAGATTTTACTGAACAAAGCTGGTTTTAAAATAAATTTTAAATAACTTTCTCTAGAATTATTTATTCTTTTCTTTACTGTTCTCTGAGTGACTTTTTTTGCCAATGTTAAAAAATAACTAGAAATTAAGGGCAAGTCTCTTCCTCATTCTCTTTCTGAAATTACATATCCAAATGGCATGGCTGTAACCATAAATAAGATGTAGGTTTTGTGGGAAGATATAGAGTCCTTTACACTTAATTAATTAAGCAAGACTTAAAATGTGAAGTTATTTCTCCCCATTTTTTTTTATATGGGCAGTAATAAAATGAGCACTGCAATATGGGAAGAGGAGAAAATACTACTGCAGGCTTAATGTAAGTCAGTGATTTGTAGGTCAAACAGAGCAATGGGGTTCCTAAGCTTTTTTTGAAGATGAATAACAGCTTGAAAAAAATACTGAGTCAATGCTATACAGCAAATGTTTTTTTTGAATGATCTATTTCATTAAACCCAACATCTGGCTCTGCTACATATCTAAGGTTTTTGTGAAGTTTTATTGTAAAAAAACTTGATTACTGTAGTGATTGGCACAGATTTTGATTTGTCTCGTTGCAGCTTCTTTGCAGAATTAAGGATGATGGAAAAACTGAATTGCTGTCTGTCACTAGCAGAATAATATTCCTTTGAAACATTACTTGACTTTTTGTTTGTTTGTTTGTTTTTGGCAAACATGTTATTTAGTTCCTTTGTTGGGAAATCAAGTGTGTTCTTCCAGGTTTTTGCTTCTCCTGCCACAAGCCAGTCCTGACAGCTCCACCTCTGAATGTAGCCTCACCCCTTCAAAGTAGATGTTTCCTGTCCGGTGCCTAGTCCAGCCTTCCCTACCTGCAGTTTTGACAGCATGTTCTAGTTTGAAAACAAACTGGTGGGAGGCACCAAGTCAGAATAACAATTTAATAGGGAAATAAAAAAAAAGGTAAAGGCAGAAAACAGTGGGTTAAACTGACAGAGTCAGGATACAACCTGACACCCTGTCAGTCAGGGTGGTGGTAGCAGTCCCATAAGATGGTGGCTGCAGTCCTCCTGAAGTGGTGGATGTGGCTCTGTCGAAGCGGTGGTCTGGTAGAAGGGTCTGCTCTTCCTCGGAAGGTCCAGTGGTGGCTGTGTAGCTCCTGTCCTCTGGGAATCCAGTGGAAGGGGTGTCTGTGGTGTCCGGAGTCTCAGGTTATATCCAGGATGGAATGCTTGGTTCCTCCTTCTGGGTGGAGCATCTCACAATGGGATGATGAGTCATGAGGCCAGGTGTTGATGGGCTCATTAACAGAAGATAGTCCAGGGGGAGTTATCTCTGAGTCATGGGCAGGGCATTGATGGGCCATTGACAGAAGATAGTCTGGAGGGAGGAGGCCAGGAAACACTGCCCCACCTGGTTTCAACAGCTCATGGGGATGGTAATAGAATATACTGCAACCCAGGACACAGCATGAGGGAGTGGTGGCTAGCCCAGAAATCAGATGTGTTAATTAACTGGCTGGGCTGGGGGGGTGTTTGATGAGGAGAGAACCTGCTGTGTTTCCATGCGGTGGAAACGGGCACCTGAAGACAGACATCCATTAGTGCTCTCACTGAAGGACACCCAGGAGCAGGTTATCTATAAGACCCCACCTCTCAAACTTGGTTGCAGTTTATGAGCAGATTCAACACCTGCCATGATCTTGGATTCAGAGTGTACGGCATATGACTGCATAAATCTTGTTTTGAAGGGTGCCAGGAGGGGAAAAAGAGTCAGGTTTATTTGTTTTGGTTCAGAGAGCTATTAGCAGGAAAAAAAAGGTTATTATGTATAGATAATATTCACCTATTCAGGTACATTTTTACTGCTATTTCCATGCCAGTTTGGTGCTTAGTTTAAATAGAAGTGAAAACTACATTCAGATGTATCTGTTTCCATGGGATTTGAAAGAAATTCTGGCTACAAGAAGTGAACCTCCATATACATCTATGGAAAGCAAGCTGCAAATCTAGGATGGGGGGTCTTTAGGTAAACGCTGTGATATTTTAGAAATATGAAATCCTTTCTTTTTATTTTGCATGTGAAGGTATCAGCATGATGATAAAAGAAGGCAAGTTTGAGAAGAATGTTTGCTTAGTACAATGCAAAGAAGTTGAGCAAAGCAGGCACAGTGGGAGGGACTGGAAATTCAGTATTGAGTTACACCCTCTATGTAAAGGGGACTCTGAACTGTTTAAAATGCACTTTTTTCTCTTTAAGAAATTGCTTAAGACCAAGCCTGTCTGAGTGTGGCACGTGGTGTTGGACACCATGTGTGGTGTGGTGTTGTGATGGAGCTCACCATCGCTTCAGCCTGGTGGAGTCTAAAACAGGAGCTTACAAATATGAAAACAGTGAAAGAGCCTGTGGCTTACAAAGGCATAGCTGGTAAGAACAATGTGAACAGAGCAGAAAACCTGAACAACTTTCACGTAAAGAGGAAACCACAGTGGTACTTCTGGTTATGAAGGCTGCCAGGGTGGCCAAAGTTCCTTTTAATAGCACAGAAAAGTCCATGTGCTGTGTAGGTAACACATTGGACACAGTATTTTAAAAAAGTGCTGTGAAAACTGTGAATAATGAAGATATATTTGACTAGAATATGTATCTATTATGTTGCATTCCAAATCAAATGGGCAAAGACAGAGATTGCAGTATATGTTTAACACTACTGGAAATGGAAAAGAATTTTGTTCCTTGAATAGCTGAAGGAAAGGTTTGTTAAAGAGCAGAAATTGCAAGCTGAAATAAGATGGAAACAGGGAATAAATTATGGTTTTTCACCTACCTCAATCAAAGCATACAATGAATCTTGCATTTCCTGATTGAAATTCAAGCTATTCTTTTTAATAGTTTGAGGCTTAATTTAATGGAAGCATTGGATAGTGTAGATTGGATAGTGCTTCTCTCAATCTCTTTTGCTGCATTCAACTTTTCTTTTGTAATTTATGTATTTATAGATAAAACAAAGATGTGAGTTTATAGCTTGCTATTGATTAAACTCCTTTTCCAGTTGATTTAATTAGGTCCTATGCTCCTTGAAAACCTGATCTGAAGCTTAGATACTGATACATTGCTTCAGGCGTTCGGGCTAAGGTGATGGAAGGAAGCAATGAGCCCATTGTGAGGGGCTTGGCATGGGCAGCAGTGGGGGGAGCTGGCAGCAATCAATCAGCACTGCTTTCCTTAATAGAAAACTCTCCAGTGCCAAAGTTACCACCGGGAACAGAGATATGCAAATAAAGCGTGGAGAACTGCATAAATGCAGGCTGATAAAGAGGGAGATTCAGCAAATTTTGTATGCAGTTATATCCAGTCCATACAGGTTGTGGTGTGGTTTGGGGCTTTTTTTTTTTTTTTTTTTTTGGGGGTGTTTTGGTTGTTTTTTTTTTAACATGTTT